>QLOY01016688.1:0-34952 GCA_003313965.1 Megacollybia marginata
TCTGAACCGAATCAGGGCCCTGGATAATATTGGCAGAAAAGAGATCGATCGTACGGCGAAAATGGAGCAGCAGGGAATAACCAAACGTTTAATCATGACTTCATGCGACCAAACTGAGGAACGTGTTAGAAAGGAAAGCAACACCTCACCAGGCACAGACTAAGGCTCGCTAAAATATCCAAGACTCCTATTTATGAGCCAACATCAAAAGTGTTTCACGAATTCTCGTGACAGCAGAAACTTTCCATTGGTCGATACGACTTTGCAGTAGCGTGGGTCTTGTGCAATGTCATGCCTCGTGGCTGGGGGCGAGAAGAACAGAAAACGGGTAAAATCAGATTCCGAATGTGCTACATCGCAAAACGTGCGTGCGACGAGTACACTGCCAGTGTCAAGGTCAAGGCTAGTACTGACATCCTTGGCATCGCTTCCGTTGCTGGCAAAAACAACCGCACCCAATTGGCCAATTGACAGCCAAACCAGACCGTAGTCAGCGCGAGGAGTGCGGAGTACATTAGACGAGTCACAGTAGGTCGATAGGTGTTACGGGAACCAGCGTATCGTGAATCCGGTAAGAGCTTGACTGAGTGGATATTCTGCGTGAAAGAAGTGCAGTGATATGGATCGTGCACCTGAGACCACTGGCATCTGTGGTTCGAATTCAAGTCTTCGTATCAGGTGGGAAATGGACGAAATCTCCACCAAGATGATAATCAGAAGGGCCGACGAACCAGGCAAGACCTAGAGCAAATACTTCCGCCAGTCGTTGGATACTGTATACAATCAATGCTGTAAACACAAAAATGACCGGCCAGGTAGCTCGTAGAATGCGTTCCTTGACCTACAGTACCAGGCGGGTTTGTTCAAGAGGCTCGTGGGAACATTGACACATGTCATGAATTGAAGACAATGCTGCGACCGATTGCAAAGTCAAGGAGACCAAAGAGGCAAAGAAGGATTTGGTGAACTAGAGCAGGAGTATGTGGGGTGCAGAATGGATGTTTTATCATGATGTTAGTGCAAATATTGTTATTGATGAGATGGGCACTTTGCGCTAATGGGATGGTGTTTACTATTGTTTGTCTTTGTGCTGTTCGCAAAATCTCGACCCCTCAGGAAAAACGCTGCAGCTCTTTCCCCTTCGCTCCTACCTACACCAGACTTGATATGTAGGTTTTCTAGACACTTCCACACGCCTGTACCTCTTTTCACGGTCAAATCCCATGTATTTGTCGAGTTTCTTTACTGCAACGTCGGGTTTGCGCTATAAGCCTGAATTTGTGCTATTCGGCCTGCGTTGAGCTATTCGGCGTCGCTGTGCGCGTGAGCGAACCCTGTGGGTTCCCCACATCCATGTTATGATTCTTATGGCAAGTTTAGAGCGAATACTAGAGGAGCCGCTTAGAGCAAGTCTTACAAGGGGATTAGAGGAGACAATTAGAGGAGATTCTCCGAGGAAATGGTTAGAACAGAAACCGCTACAACACAAGTTTACAGGAGGAATTACAGGCAAAATATCACAGAAGCCCTACCACAGATTGTGCAACACTGTTTCGAGTTGCGGGTCAGTTTTTCACGATTATAGCCCGGACGGCTGAAATTTAGTCCCAGTTTTATAACATCATGTCAACCTAATTAGGGAGCGAAGCAACAGACCACGCCCCACTGGAGGACCTAACCGCCTCACTCAACGTTCCAGGACTCCCCGCACTAACAAAACCAACACGAACAGTCCTATCGGTCGGGTCCTCCATAGCATACAAAACCTGACTCCCATTCACACCGAAAAATCCGGATTGGGTGACACAGATAGAGCAGTTTGCACCACCTTGGAACCCGATGTTGGTTCTCCAGACGTATTCGGATAGCTGGTTAGTAGGAGAGAAAAAGAAGACGTGAAGCTAAGGGAGTATTGGAATAATGCTTCATTGAGCGTATTGTGCACGTACTTCGTTGAATTCAGTGGAACCACTGTCAATCGAGCAGGATGCGATGGGGGTACCAAACATTGCTTCACCCGGAGGAACTATCTGAGCACCGACACTTGGAGAGGTACTCGTGCCGCTGGTGAATGGGCCAGTAACAACTGTTTGAACGATAGCGCCATCGGCCTGTTGGTAGTAAAGACGAGTGTCTTCATTTTGGACAATCGACTGAACGGCCGCTACGTTCCCGACTGGTGCCACAGGAATGAAGTCGGACTTGGCATTGGTGACAACAACAGTTGCGAGGACTGCAAACAAGAGCTGATGATGCTTCAGTAAGTGACGAAGACGGCGACAAAGGGGAAACCTTTGAAGCTGAGAACATTGTGCAAAAGCAGAGAAATTAAGACTTTGGTTTTGCTGAATCGAGGCTTCCGAGGATCTTTTATACCTATCCCTGCACTCAGGTCATCTGAAGCCGCACAAACAGCAGTAGAAAGCCGTGTAAGAAGCAGTAGTTGACAGTGACATGTATCATGAAAGTGAAGCACCGGGCACTTTCTAATATCCGAACTGAATGTATCGATAAGTAGCGCCAAGGTCATAGGCGCTTATCGCTGTCAAAGTGACCGGTTCATCATCGACAAATTCCTTCAGAAAGAATGCGAGTGGCAGAAAAATGCACAATGTGGTGGACAGACCAGTTGTATCCAGAGCGCCTGTGTCTAAAACAAAGCGTGTAGTGTATAATCACCAGATGACGCGAGCGCCTGCAAAGCGCCTGATGTAGTTCAACACCTCCGAACGTTCTACCTCTCAAACAGGACGTGCCGCACGCAGCTAAAATGTTTTAGCATCCTATGATAGTAGAATGGCTTACACCCAAGCACAAAATTTGTCGTATTTCAACAAGACTCGCAGAAAATGTGAGCAGTGACATGCGCATCAGCTCAGCACTGAACAATGACATACCTTCCACGCCAGTGAGGCCTCGCAACCGGTAAGCTAAGAAAATCGCCGTTAACTTCGGTCGATTCTTAGACACCCGTAATTGATGGGCATAGTGTAGCAGATCCGATGAGTTTCTCAGCTGGAGATAGCCTAAGAAAGATCCGTCTGACACGGTGCAGGTAGTATGATTTCCTGGTTTGGACTCGGACCACCCTTTGACATGACATCCAGACTGAATTATTGCCAGATTTCAGGAATTGGAACGCGCAATAGCAAGTAGTGGTGAAAATGACTCGGAAGGCTGCAATGACACGAGTTATGCTTTGAATTTGGAAGCGCCAGAGTTGGATATCTTGATGACGACGCCAAGATTGTGGCAGGCACAGTAGTGGTCCTTCTATCTGGCATACTCATGTGAACTCCTTCACGTACGTCAAATGCTTCTTCTGTGCCCAGTGCGCGAAGGCTCATCTGTACCGTTGCAACAAAGAGGAAGAGACACGCTACTAAGCACTAAGTACTCATGCCCCCACGGGAAGGACCGGCGAGACTTACATAGCTCCCTGTCATTAAAGAAATAACGCACGAAGACGGTATCTCGAAAAAATAGCTGGGAATGATACGAGACTGAATCCATAGCCATGTGATGGTACATTTTGATGTTCCACTTCCAGCCGAGCAGAGGTTGCAGACCGTCCAATGCCAATGGGCGAGAAATTGGAGAGTTCAAAAAAACTATGGAATAGTCGGCTGCGTATAAAATTTATGACGCTGCACAAATGCACAAATAGTCCACAATAACGCGTTATCCTTAACCATGATCTTGGCTTACTCTGTCGCAACCCTAGTCGCGTTAGTCGAGACCTGGCGAGCATCGAAGCCCGATGGTGAGACCCATTCCTGCCACTGGGTAAACCTTGGGGTCTCGAATCTCAGCCGAGCGACGGCCCGACAGATGCTAACATAAGGCCCATGGAGAAAACCGCTACTCTGAATCTGTTCTGCTGAGGCTGTAATGTGATAGAAGACTGGAGATTGATGGAAGTCTACCTTATTAGATGTTAATCGAAGCCTGATAGAAGCAGCTAACTTAAAGGGAGTCCAAGTTGGTATGTCGGTGATTCACTTTTTTCTCGAGCCGTGAAAGGGCTATCAGACTGTTGCTTAAACTCCTTCGACTTATATCCGGGCGTGATATAGCGTGATACGATAACATGCATTTTATTTACTACAGTCTGTCAAGCATTGTGTATATAACTCAGAGCCCCAGTCCGAGAAGAAGGAGCGTGAGGGTGAAACCGAGAGAAACCAAGATGCCAGAGACATCGACGAGTCTAGTAGACCAAATGTGAACAGACTACGAGAGCAGAAAGAGACAACTTACAGTCCTTGCAGAGCGACCACAACCCCGACAACCAAAATGTTGACTCCGACAAGGAGACCCTGGATCGCTACGTCGACGGAAACAAGAAGGATATCGAGTGACACAATGGTTTTGACACTCAGGAGCAGATTAAGAGTGACCGCTACATCCTTTACAGATATCAGTTGACATCAACCAAATCCGACGATCACCGACCTTTATGATGAGGGACAGGACGAGGGCGACATCGCCAACAACGTCTCTCTTCAAGTGGCGGCGGCTAGGAGGAAGGGCTCCCAACGAGGTGGTAGCCCCAGTGATGGAGGCGGTGAGCTCAGCAATGAGGGGAGTAATGGTAACAGTGTTGGCATTGCCAGCGTTCACGAGGTTGGCTAAAACACAGATCTTAGAGACAATGGTAGCGCGGTAGAAAGAGAGACCTACTGATTGAAACAAGGGTATTGTTGTTCTGTCCGGACAAATTGTTAAGGATAGACAAAACGTCCGAGTCTTGTCTTGCATCGATCGCAGACTCGTCCGGGGTAGGACTGGCGACGACAGAACCGATGCTCAAGAAGAAGAGTACGAGTGAAGTGGCTTGAGAGAATAACATTGCTTAGATGGTGGATGTCCTTTGCTTTGAGTGGGCTGGGGATGAAGATTCTAAGACTTTGTCTCTGGCCTTTTATCCTGACGGTTCTCCTGTAGTACGTCAGATAGAGAATGAGGCACTAAGTACACTTTCGACGAATCGCGACGAGCGATGACGGAGGTTACACAGCCCACTTGCAACATTTGAGACGGAGAGACGTTCCAAGCCGAGAATCAGTCACTGACGACATTGGAGTGGGAGTATCGGTTGTCAATCACTGCAAAATCTTGGGACCGTGACAGAGCTAGAGACTCTGTTAATCGAGCTTACTGCTTCGCAATGATGAACAGGACCACAATGAATGGTAGAACACAATTTTTTGAGCGAAGCACTGCAATATTTTGACAAAAAACCGAGCGGCAGTTGGAATTATCCGCAGTATTGATGACAGAAGATGCCTTGACGGCTGGCACGCAAGAAAGATGATGATCGCGTGTAGAATCAAACGCATTCGTGTACTTTGTGCGGATTAAAACACCAATGTCCATCGATTTGCGTCCTGAGCATAAAGCCCAGCTTCAGTTGGTTTATTCCGACAGTAAAGTCACGGTCTCTTGGCTTTTATTTAGCTAAAAGGTGCTATGTTCAGAGAAGGTAACGTACTGAATTTGACCTCGGAGGGAAAACGCTACTCGCCCGGAGAACTCTACCCAATCTGAACTGAATTAGGCCCAGCTGGCAGAAAAAAGACATCGATCGTGCGGCAAAGATGGCAACTAGTGATGACTTCAAACTCCTCACCGGCCTCACAGGCACAGACTAGGCTCGAAGAGTGCGTCGCGAGTTCTTGTGACAGCAGAAATCTTCTATTGCTTTTTTGCCCATGCTTCCCGAGAAGAACACAGCGTAAAATCTCTATGCCTGTCTGAAATGAGGGGCTAATTGGTTTGGCTCGCACGGCTTCGCAGCTGTTTAGTTCACGAGGCGAAGGTCGGGCGGCGCATCCTCCAACCCAAGCAAAGACCGCGACACGCCGACACAGCCCCGTCCGAAAAAGGTAATTGCATCACGCTGCACTTGAAAGCTTCAGCAGGCTTTCAGCTACACTACGAGCATAGAAACGCACAAAAAAAACCAAAACCCCCAAAACTGAAACACTTCAGTTGCGGCGAACTGGACTGCTACCATGACCATGAGACTTCTGTCGCTCGGACAGACTGTGTACCGGCAGCTTCTTTAGATGGTATGCACAATATCGGCAAAACGTGCGTAGAGTCCGTCCAACTCGTGACCAAGTCTCAGAAACAATGCGAGTGGGCAGAAAAATGCACGATGTGGCGGGACAGACCAGTTATATCCACATCACCTGTATCTGAAATAAAGCGTGTAACAGTGACATGCGCATGAGCTCTGAAGACATACATTCCACGCCAGTGAGGCTTTCGCACCGGTAAGCTAAAAAAATCGCCGTTAACTTCAGTGAATTCTCAGACACCCGTAATTGAGGATAGTGTAGCAGATCCGATGAGTTTCTCAGCTGGAGATAAGAAAGATCCGTCTGACACAGTGCAGGTAATAGAATTCCTGGTTTGGACTCGGACCACCCTTTGACATGACATCCAGACTGATTTATCGCCAGATTTCAAGAATTGAGCTGCGCACTAGCAAGTAGTGGTGAAAATGACTTGGAAGGCTGCAATGACAGGAGTTACGTCTTGAGTTGTGCTTTCAATTTGGAAGCGCCAAAGTTGGTGACAACGCTAAGATCGTGGTAGGCACGGTAGTGGCCCTTCTATCTGTGGGATACTCACGCTCATGTACGCCAAATGCTTCTTCTGTGCTCACTGTCGAAAGGCTCATCTGTACCAAGAGATACACTACTAAGCACTAAGCATTCATGCCCACGGGAAGGACCGACGAGACTTACATGCA
The DNA here is from genome assembly GCA_003313965.1 of Megacollybia marginata. Lineage (NCBI taxonomy): Eukaryota > Fungi > Basidiomycota > Agaricomycetes > Agaricales > Porotheleaceae > Megacollybia > Megacollybia marginata. The sequence continues at coordinate 6,764 of QLOY01016688.1, forward strand.
TAGCTCCCTGTCATTAAGGAAATAACACACCAAGCCAAGACAGTATCTTGAAGAAATAGTTGGGAATGATACGAGACTAAATCCGTAGCCATGCGGATGGTACATCCTAACGTTCCTGGGCGGCGGTTGCGAACCGTCCAATGAGGGAGAAATTGGAGAGTTCGGAAAACTATGGAAGAGTAGGTTGTTTAAAGTGAAGGATTTTGAACGACGTACAGTCCACAGAGCAGCCCATCCTAATAAAAAGTTGTCATTGTCTCGATGTGTAGATTGGTCGTTATAATTTGCTACGGAGGACAGTTCTCCCATAGAAGAATTCAGGGTAATCATTAATGGTAAATCAACGGGTGTATCCGAGCTGGAATATGGGTAACAAGCAAACAGAATCTCAAAGACATACATATGCAATCAGGAACACGGGCTTCCACTCCAGTGCTCCACGGACCCCATTCAGAGATTTCTTGACGAAACGTGTAGAACTGAGTTTTCAGACCATGATGATCTATCAAAGCGACTACTACCTTTTGGGCGCCTTTTTGGCAATCTCGCACCTTATATCACCCATGCTCAGTCCAAACTTCAGCTGAAACTCTAATTGCAGGTGGTTATTCGCTGAGCGCTGAGTTCTTGAAGCTGCGTATATAATTCATCATCGAGCATGATGACACTGCACAAATAGTGCACAACAACGCGTATGATCTTGGCTTACTCTGTCGCAACCCTAATCGTGTTAATCGAGACCTGACGAGCATCGAAGCTCGATGTCAGCTGGGAGGCTGAGAGGACCAGTTCCTGCCACTGGGTAAGTCTTGGGGTCTCGAATCTCAGCCGAGCGACGGCCCAACAAATACCAACATCACAAGGCCCGCGGAGAAAACTGCTACTCTGAATCTGTTCTGCTGAGGCTGTAATGTGATAGAAGACTGGAGATTCATGGAAGTCTACCTATTAGATGTTAATCGAAGCCTGATAGAAGCAGCTAACTTAAAGGGAGTTCAAGTTAGTATGTCGGTGATTCATTTTTTTTCTCGAGCCATGAAAGGGCAGGCATGCCCTTCCAATTTATTCAGAATGTTGCTTAAACTCCTTCGACTTATATCCGGGCGTGGTATAGCGTGATACGACAACATATATTTCATTTACAACACAGTCTGTCAAGCATTGTGTATATAACTCAGAGCCCGAGTCCGAGAAGGAGGAGCGTGAGGGTGAAACCGAGAGAAACCAAGACGCCAGAGATATCGACGAGTCTAGTAGACCAAATGTGAACGGACTACGAGAGCAGAAAGAGACAACTTACAGTCCTTGCAGAGCGACCACAACCCCGACCACCAAAATGTTGACTCCGACAAGGAGACCCTGGATCGCTACGTCGACCGAAACAAGAAGGACATCGAGTGCCACAATGGTTTTGACACTCAAGAGCAATTTAAGAACGATCGCAACATCCTGAACAGACATCAGTTGACATCAGCCAAATCCGACGATCACTGACCGTGACGATGCTAGCCAGTACCAAGGCAACTTCGGAAACAAGGCCTCTCTTCAAGTGACGGCGGCTAGGAGGAAGGGCTCCCAACGAGGTGGTAGCCCCAGTGATGGAGGCGGTGAGCTCAGCAATGAGGGGAGTAATGGTAGCAGTGTTGGCATTGCCAGCGTTCACGAGGTTGGCTAAAACACAGATCTTAGAGACAATGGTAGTGCGGTAGAAAGAGAGACCTACTGATTGAAACAAGGGTATTGTTGTTCTGTCCGGACAAATTGTTAAGGATAGACAAAACGTCCGAGTCTTGTCTTGCATCGATCGCAGACTCGTCCGGGGTAGGACTGGCAACGACAGAACCGACGCTCAAGAAGAAGAGTACGAATGAAGCGACTTGAGAGAATAACATTGCTGGATGTCCTTTGCTTTGAGTAGGCTGGGGACGAAGATTCTAAGACTTTGTCTCTGGCCTTTTATCCTAACGGTTCTCCTGTAGTACATCAGATAAAAACAGGGCAATAGGCACACTCTCGACGAATCGCGACGAGCGATGACGGAGGTTACATAGCCCACTTGCAACATTTGAGACGGAGACGTTCCGAGCCGAGAATCAGTCATTGACGACATTGGAGTGGGAGTATCGGTTGTCAATCACTGCAAAGTCTTGGGACCGTTCAGTGACAGAGCTAGGGACTCCGTTAATCGAGCTTACTGCTTCGCAATGATGAACAGGACCACAATGAATGGTAGAACATGATTTGTTGAGTGAAGCACTGCAATATTTTGACAAAAAACCGAACGGCAATTGAAATTATCTGCAGTATTGATGTCAGAAGATACCTTGACGGCTGGCACGCAAGAAAGATGTATGATTGTGTAGAATTAACCGCAGTCGCGCACTTTGTGCGGATCAGAACGATCTCCATCGATTTGCGTCCTAAGCATCACTAGAACTAAGCTTCAATTGGTTTATTCCGACAGTAAAGTCACGGTCTCTTGGCTTGTTTGTTTAGCTGAAAGGTGCTGCAAGTATGTTCAGAGAAGGCAACGTACTGAATTTGACCTCGGAGGGAAAGCTACTCGCCCGGAGAACTCTACCCAATCTGAACCGAATTAGGCCTAGCTGGCAGAAAAAAGAGATCGATCGTGCGGCAAAGATGGCAACTAGTAATGACTTCAAACTCCTCACCAGCCTCACAGGCACAGACTAGGCTCGAAGACACAGCCCGAAGGCGGTCTCGGACCGATCGTCCGGAAAAGGTAGCATCACTTGAAAGCTTCAGCAGGCTTTCCACTCCACTACGAGCATAGACACGCACAAAAAAAACAAAACCCCAAAAACACTTCAGTTGCCTGGACCACCACCACGACCATGAGACTTCTGTCGCTTGCTCGGACAGACTCCCGGCAGCTTCCTTAGATTGTATGCACAATATCGGTAAAACATGCGTGGAGTAACCGTCCAACTCGTGACCAAGTCTCAGAAACAATGCGAGTGGGCAGGATAGGATAGGATAGGAATACCCGACACAAGGTCCCAATAAGGAACGGCCGGCAGAAAAATGCACGATGTGGCGGAAAGACCAGTTGTATCCACAGCGCCTGTATCTGAAATAAAGCGCGTAACCATGACATGCGCACGAGCGCTGAATGATGACATACCTTCCAGGTAAGCTGAGAAAATCGCCGTTAAGGTCGGTTAATTCTTAGACACCCGTAATTGACCCGACGAGTTTCTCAGCTGGAGATAACCTAAGACAGATCCGTCTGACACGGTGCAGGTAATATGATTTCCTGGTTTGGACTCAGACCACCCTTTGACATGACATCCAGACTAATTTATCGCCAGATTTCAAGAATTGAGACACTCACTAGCAAGTAGTAGTGAAAATGACTCGGAAGGCTGCAATAACAGGATGAGTTGTGCTTTAAATTTGATATCTTGATGACAATGCCAAGATCGTGGCAGGCACAGTAGTGGTCCTTCTATCTGTGGGATACTCATGTTCAAACTTCCTAATGTACGCCAAATGCTTCTTCTGTGCCCACTGTCGATCTGTACCGTTGCAAAAAAAAAGAGGAAGAGAAACACTACTAAGCACTAAGCATTCATGCCCACGGGATGGACCGACGAGACTTACATGCATAGCTCTCTGTCATTAAGGAAATAACACACCAAGCCAAGACAGTATCTCGAAGAAATAGTTCGGGAATGATACGAGACTAAATCCGTAGCCATGCGGGATGGTACATACTAACGTTTCCGCTGGGCGGCGGTTGCGGACCGTCCAATGAGCGAGAAATTAGAGAGTTCGGAAAACTATGGAAGAGTCAGTTGTTTAAACTGAAGGAGTTTGAACGACGTATAGTCCAAAGGGCAGTCCATCCTAAATAAGATGTCATTGTCTCGACGTGTGCAAACAATGTAGGGTGGAGAAGATTGGACCGCAAATGTCATATGCTAGGAAGACGCCTGGGGTTGCATTATAAGTTTCGATTGGATACTGACCGCTAAGGATATGATAATGACTGGAACTTATACAGTCAGCTTACAGAACGATGCTAAGAAAGCCATATTCTTTGAACAGATTGAACAATGGCATAGTTCCATGAGAGAACCAATGGACGCTAGAGAACGCCATGAAGTGGTACACAGACTAGAAAGAAAAACATACAACAGTGTCTCCAGTTCGCGCGTTGGGAGAAATGAATCATGACCATTATCTGGGAATATTAGCCTAGGATAAGAGCATCAAGAAACGACCTACGTTTATGATTTGCTATGGAGGACAGTTCTCCCATAAAAGAATTCAGGGTAATCATATGGGTAACAAGCAAACAGAATCTCAAAGACATACATATTCAATCAGGAACACGGTCTTGCACCCCATTCAGAGAGATTGTTTTGGCGAGACGTGTGGAACTCAGTGAGCTTGTTGCTATGTTGCTATTCGAAATCCACCTGCTTGTTCGGGACATGATCAACTGATCAAGTTATCCTAGCTTTGGGCGCCTTTTTGCCAATTTCGCGTTTTATATCACCCATGCTCAGTCCAAACCTCAGCTGAAACCCCAATTGCAAGTGGTTATTCGCTGAGTTCTTGAAGCTGCGTATATAATTCATCATCGAGCATGATGACACTGCACAAATAATGCACAACAACGCGTATGATCTTGGCTTACTCTGTGACTCTGTCGCAACCCTAGTCGCGTTAGTCGAGACCTGGCGAGCATCGAAGCTCGACGTAAGCTGAGAAGCTGAGAGGACCCATTCCTGTAAGTCTTGGGGTCTCGAATGTCAGCCAAGCGACGGCCTGACAAATTCCAACATCACAAGGCCCACGGAGGAAACCGCTGCTCAGAATCTGTTGATAGAAGACTGTGCGGGGATGCATGGAAAGAAGCAGCTAACTCAAAGGGAGTCCAAGTTGGTATGTCGGTGATACATTTTTTTTTCTCGAGCCGTGAAAGGGCAGGCATGCCCTTCCAATTTATTAGACTGTTGCTTAAACTCCTTCGACTTATATCTGGGCGTGATATATAGCGTGATACGACAACATATATTTCATTTACAACACAGTTCTGTCAAGCATTGTGTATATAACTCAGAGCCCGAGTCCGAGAAGGAGGAGCGTGAGGGTGAAACCGAGAGAAACCAAGACGCCAGAGATATCGACGAGTCTAGTAGACCAAATGTGAACAGACTACGAGAGCAGAAAGAGACAACTTACAGTCCTTGCAGAGCGACCACAACCCCGACCACCAAAATGTTGACTCCGACAAGGAGACCCTGGATCGCTACGTCGACCGAAACAAGAAGGACATCGAGTGCCACAATGGTTTTGACACTCAAGAGCAATTTAAGAACGATCGCTACATCCTGAACAGACATCAGTTGACATCAGCCAAATCCGACGATCACTGACCGTGACGATGCTAGCCAGGAGCAAGGCGACTTCGGAAACAAGGCCTCTCTTCAAGTGACGGCGGCTAGGAGGAAGGGCTCCCAACGAGGTGGTAGCCCCAGTGATGGAGGCGGTGAGCTCAGCAATGAGGGGAGTAATGGTAGCAGTGTTGGCATTGCCAGCGTTCACGAGGTTGGCTAAAACACAGATCTTAGAGACAATGGTAGTGCGGTAGAAAGAGAGACCTACTGATTGAAACAAGGGTATTGTTGTTCTGTCCGGACAAATTGTTAAGGATAGACAAAACGTCCGAGTCTTGTCTTGCATCGATCGCAGACTCGTCCGGGGTAGGACTGGCAACGACAGAACCGACGCTCAAGAAGAAGAGTACGAATGAAGCGACTTGAGAGAATAACATTGCTGGATGTCCTTTGCTTTGAGTAGGCTGGGGATGAAGATTCTAAGACTTTGTCTCTGGCCTTTTATCCTAACGGTTCTCCTGTAGTACGTCAGACAAAAACGAGGCAATAGGCACACTTTCGACGAATCGCGACGAGCGATGACGGAAGTTACACAGCTCGCTTGCAACATTTGAGACGGAGAGACGTTCCGAGTTAAGAAGTTTTGACAACATTGGAGTGGGAGTATCGGTTGTCAATCTGCAAAATCTTGGGACCGTTCAGTGACAGAGCTAGGGACGCCGTCAATCGAACTTACTGCTTCGTAATTATGAACAGGACCACAATGCATGGTAGAACACGATTTGTTGAGTGAAGCACTGCAATATTTTGACGAAAAGCCGGACGGCAGTTGAAATTATCCGCGGTAGTGATGTCAGAAGATGCCCTCGACGGCTGGCACGCAAGAAAGATGTATGATCGCGTGTAGAATTAAACGCAGGAGCGCACTTTGTGCGGATCAGAACAACAATGTCCATCGATTTGCGTCCTAAGCATAGCTAGAACTAAGCTTATTGCGACAGTAGAGTTACGATGTCTTGGCTTGCTGTTTAGCTGAAAGTGCTGCACGTATGTTCAGAGAACGTAACATACTGAATTTGACCTCAAGAGGGAAAACGCTATCGGGCCCGGAGAAGGATACCCAATCTGAACCGAATCAGGCCCTGGCAGAAAGAGATCGATCGTGCGGCAAAGATGGAACAGCAGAGAACAAGTGGCCATTCAGTAATGACTTCGAACTGAGGAACAATCTGTTAGCAAGGAAGGCAACACCACACCGGCCCCAACAGGCACAGATTGAGGCTCGAAGAGTGTTTCATGAATTCTTGTGACAGCAGAAATCTTCTATTGCTTGCTTTTGCCCATGCTTCCCGAGAACACGGCGTAAAATCTCCATGCTCGATTGATCAGTTTGGCTAGCACGGCTTCGCAGCTGCTCAGTTCACGAGGCGAAGGTCGGGCGGCGCACCCAACCCCAAGAGCCCAGAGGCAAAGAACACGGCCGAATGCCAAACAGCCCTGAAGGGCTGTCTCGCACCGATGGCCCGGAAAAAGGAATTGTCGGCACCACCCTCAACATTAACAGACACGTTGCACTCGAAAGCTTCAGCAGACTTCAGCTGGGAGGCTACGCTACGAGCATAGAAACGCACAAAAGACCCCGAAGGACCCAAAAAACTGAAACACTTCAATTGCGGCGTAGAACTGGACCGCCGCCATGGCCATGAGACTTCTGTCTCATCGCTTCTCGCTCAGACTGTGTCCCGGCAGCTTCCTTGGATTCCGTATGCATTTCCGGCAAAACGCGCGTGGAGTAACTGTCCAACAACTCGTGACCAAGTCACATCAAAATCTAGACACCGCTTTGACCGTCGTTTTCCGTCGTTTGCCTCCGAAAACCAATAACTTTTTGTTTGTTTCATCCATTATGTGAATCAAAGCCCCGGCGTATGCTAGATGAAGTCAAATTTAATTTATGAATACAAGTGCAAGGACAGGGATGTTTTCCTGTGGCCAAATTCCGAATTCCAAGAAATTGGTGTACACCCATGCCGCAGCCGGCTGACCTGCCAAACGCCCCGGCTTAATGTCGGCAGACAGACTAGACCAAATGCATTTGAGGATACAAAAAGTTCGCTTTAGAAAGCTTCAAGAGCACACGCACCCAAATCACATCATTACCTACATAGGACTCAGTTCAAGGCTTACAACTTGAAAGGGCACAGGAAAACTTAAAGCACAACAGTCAGATTTACAGGTTTCACGGCCGGACTCGAGAGCTCAATTGATCGGTCTCATTACTTACGGCAGATCGACTTCCTTCCTAATGACTCCACTGTGTCGGGTATTCCTATCCTATCCTATCCTATCCACAGTCATTGGCTGGTAAAACAACCGCGCCCAAATTGGCCAACCATAGATGTCTAATTCAGTGCGAGGACTGCGGAGTACATTGCAAGTGACCAACAAGTGACAGCGGTACGAGAACCAGTAGATCATGAATCCAGAGTAAGAACTTGACTGAATATTCTGCGCGAAGGAAGCCTGAGTGCAGTGATATGAATCGTGCACCTGAGACCATCTGTGGTTCGAGTCGAGTCTTAGTATCAGGTGGACGAAATGTCCACCAAGATTCAGCATTGTAATGATAATCAGACCTAGAGCAAGTGTCTCTGCCAGTTGAACCCGTTCTGCATACAATCGATGCCTGTAAGCACAAAATTAACCAGTCGGGAAGCCCGTAGAATGCGTGCCTTGACCTGCAGTACCACAGTGAGACGGCGGGAGCGGGTTCCTGCCAATCGGAATGTAAAGGAATGTAAATGGAATGGTCTGCTTGGGTACTCGAGTCTTTGGTTTGATCAATAACTCAACGTATCAGCAAGCTCATCTATCATCGATATATCATCTCTTAACACCATGGCTTTCGTTAGATGTGGCATGGAAGAAACGCTAGCGAGGAGCTCGTGAGAACATTGACACGCGATCACTCTCTACCTTGAACCGTGATAATGTCCCACTGAACTGAAGATTTTCCTCGATGAATCACTACAGTACACAACCGAGGTATGCAACAAAGAAGAGAAGGTACCAGCCGACCGGGCGTCCCGTTGCTAGAAGGTTTTCCAGCCCCCCAGTGGTTCAGTACTGCAAAAAGTAGATCCTTTCGACACCCTGTGGACTGTTTCGGACTCCCCCGAAATGCAGATAATGGCAAGGGTCTGTGTTCCACCTTTATGACTTAGAAACAATGCCGTATTTCCGATCGCAAAAACAAGTCGCGTCAACAACTTTGTCCACAAGAAAACTGTATTAAAGAGCCCGCTCCTGTCTGCACGGCTTCAACAGTTTTATCGTCTTTCCCAGCTCAGCTCAGTGCTAGTCACAATCTACCCTTCACATTCACTTTGATCCACTCATTCACAGGCCGATTCGAAATCACCATGTCGCTCTCTGATGTTTTCTTTTCCACTATGCCTGCAGGCCAGGCTAATCAGTCATTCATCTTTGGTACGAAGGATAACCACGAATTCACCTGCACTCATCCTCATATTCCCGATGAGCAATCCAACACTCTCGTACGTCGGTGCTCAATTCCAGTTTGCACCCCAAGCATGATTGGAATGAGCGATGATGAGGACGTCCGCACCCGTCCTGGGTTATATGTCAACCATCCCACGTACATGGCCAAAAATCTTTATCATGTTCGTTATCTTGGAGATCGCTGGACGAGGACTGAGCGAGGAATCCTGCTGGAGGACTCTATGAATGGAGGTGCCCAAAAGTCGGTTGGTCATTACCAGAGAGGTCTCAAGCGGAAGCGGCCCACTCAACCCTTGACTTGTAACCCTCGTGACGCATGCACTTTTGTTGATCTATACGAATCGTCAGTCCATTGGGACTCGGATAGTGACGACGACGACGACGACGAAGAGGGATACTTGCCCGTTGTTCCTGCCAATCGCGTTGTCGCTCCCGTTCCCAAGAAGAAGAAAGTCACAACGCCTGCTCGTCCAACACGCATTTCGACTCGCGAGATTTTCCCCAATCCAAAATATCTCGATCTCCCTGTCTTTGCCACCCCTCCCCGGAAACGCAATGTCAACCCGATCAAAACGATGTCTTCTCCCAGCAAACGTTCACCCTCGAAAAAGGCCCGGTTTGCCAAAGATACTTTGGTAGATGACAAGTCGGCATCCAAGGGTCGTAAGACCCGGTCCACCAAAAAAGCCTCGCCCTCTAACGCGATTCCTACCACTGCCATATCGTCTGTTACTAGTCCTTCTAAACGTGCCCGAACCGTCAAGCGTCCTCTTGCTGCACAGCCTATCGAACTTGCGGTCTCCTATTCACGACCAGCTTTACCTTCCAAACGCGTCCGAACCTTGAAGACGCCTGTTAAGGTGCCAGCAATAACCGACACTGCAGTGGCAGCTGTATCTGAGCCTGGCTCCGCTGTATCTACCGCTGATGGTCCTGTCTCCTCATCCTTTAACAAAAACTCCGAAGCCGCCCTTGCTGCCAAAGAAGAGACTCGCGACAGTATGAACGTTGACACTCAATCATCCTCTTCCCCCACCAAATCCAGTCCCTCCTCGTACAGCCAATTCTGGGCAGGCTACTACCGCTGCTACCTTCCTCAGTGTTCCAGAATCTTCACCGAAACTAGGTTCATTTGCGAACACATTCGATACGAACATTCTGATCAGTTGGCTGCTGGCGGTCAGACTTTTCGCTGTGGGCATTCTAACTGTCGTCACTGGGGTTCTTCAATCGAGGAGATCGAAAGGCACCAGCAGGAATTCCCCGGCCACAACGGGAATTTTTTCATTTACCCAACTTATTTCACGAGTTATGCGAATGCTGAGGGCTTCACCAAACATACTCACATATAATTTGTTTTGCAAGTTCACTACGGATTGACTGATATTCTCATAGCACACTCGAAATCCCGATTCGTTTCTTGCCTAGTATCTATACCTATGCCTAATATCTTTCTCACCATCTCATCTCTCAATGATGAAGCTGAAACTAGACTTTAGTGGTACTTATCTCAACGTACAGTGTGTCACTAGAATGTATATAGAGTATAACAACGGTGTTTGAACGCCGCTGGTAACGTCCCCACCTCAATACGGTCGAAATACTTAGTGGGTACCCGTTGATCCTCAATAATGTTCAACAATATGTTCGAGCCAGGGATCAGGATGGAGAACAAACTTCAGCGAGGAACGTTTGGCACAGTGATCTGGCTTGAGGACATCAAACCAAGGTGCCTTCGAATTTACACCCTACTTACGTCACTCAGAGCCTCATCAACTTGAACAACAAGCGTTCCTCACTCACCGTTCACTCATTATACGACAGCATTGACTGGGCGCACGACAAGAGAATCATGTCGCTTCATTTTGTAGCCGCGTTCCCCTCCACTTTCCTGAGACACGCATTTTCAACTTAGAAACGTTTATCGAGAACATCGCCTGAAACTGTCGTATACCTTGACTATCAAACTTTTCGATCATGTCCCTGGAAGGTAATGAATTCCTTCATCTCGCCAAAAACCCTTCGATATAGGCCCGAACATCTTCCTTCATCAAATTCTTAATAAACACATACTTCATATCTTCGGAGCGTCAGTTTCGCCACCTCAAGCACAAAGTTCCACGTATCATCCTGCACAGCATGCACAGAACCCGTAATCATCGACATGGAGCGATTTTTCTATCCCGCACCCGGATCTCAACGCTTGGCTTAACCGGGATGTCCCTTGATGAAGACTTTGGTGTTGTACACGGCGAGAAAAGAAGCTTCTCTAAAAGGGCTCCCGGAATGCGCCCTGGCCATAACAGGCAACTTGACTGATTCCCGTATCATGAAGGATACGCGTTGTTGTGGACTATTTGTGCAGCGCCATCATGCTCGATGCTTATATACGCAGCTTCAAGAACTCAGCGAATAACCACTTGCAATTGGAGTTTCAGCTCACTTTTGGACTGACCATAGGTGATATAAAGCACGAAATTGCTAAAAAGGCGCCCAAAGGAGTCGCTTTGATAACTAGTTCCACACGTCTTTCCCCAACTATTTCTTCGAGATGCTGTCTTGGTGTGTTATTCCTTAATGACAGGGAGCTATGCATGTAAGTCTCGTCGGTCCTTCCCGTGGTGGGCATGAATGCTTAGTACTCAGTAGCGTATCTTTTCCTCTTTGGCGGTACAGATGAGCCTTTGCGCAGTTGGCACAGAAGAAGCATTTGGCATACATGAACATCAGTATCCCACAGATAGAAGGGCCACTACTGTGCCTACCACGATCTTAGCGTTGCCACCAACTTTGGCGCTTCCAAATTGAAAGCACAACTCAAGACGTAACTTCTGTCATTGCAGTTCCGAGTCATTTTCACCACTACTTGCTAGTGCGTGTCTCAATTCTTGAAATCTGGCGATAAATCAGTCTGGATGTCATGTCAAAGGGTGGTCTGAGTCTAAACCAGGAATTCTATTACCTGCACTGTGTCAGACGGATCTTTCTTATCTCCAGCTGAGAAACTCATCGGATCTGCTACACTATCCTCAATTACGGGTGCCTGAGAATTGACTGAAGCCAACGGCGATTTTCTTAGCTTGCCGGTGTGAAGCCTCACTGGCGTGGAAGGTATGTCTTCAGAGCTCATGCACATGTCACTGGTTACACGCTTTATTTCAGATACAGGCGCTGTGGATACAACTGGTCTGTCCGCCACATCGTGCATTTTTCTGACCACTCCGAGTCGCATTGTTTCTGAGACTTGGTCACATCATCATCATCATCATATTACACAGCATGCGGCAAATTGGACGGTTACTCCACGCACGTTTTGCCGATATTGGATGACTTTCCGTAGCTCGGCTAATCCTAGATTCTAGCCGGAGGTATCAGTCGCATCATCTAGGATATTTAGGATACTAACATTGGGCACGTGTTTGAAAGCGGGTAGGATTTTGAAATTTTGGTTTTGTGCTCTATCCTAGCATCCTTTCATCGTTATAAGGCTCGGGATGTTTAGCTAAAGTACAAATTGAATAGTATGTAACAAAACTTTGAAGGGATCCCTCTCCGTTTTGATACCAGAGGGCAAAATTTGTCTGTCACTCAGCTGATTTTGACAAAATTGACCTCGGACATTTTCTTACGATACACCTACTGTCTTATAGCTTCACAGAGGTATTCTATATACATACTAGGGTCCTCACACAATGTCCGATAGCATCATGATCAGTTTGGCGTGAATGGCAGGCCTTTTGAAAGTGAGCGTGACAGAGCGTGATCGGAGTTTGAACATAACATAAGAACTGTCAGACGTCGCAGAACAGAAGCACAGGGAGCCGTGAGGACTTTGAAATCGGCAGGATGACTAACCGTGACATTTGTGACTGAGAACTTTCAAAAGGTTACCTTCAACGTCGGAACGTCTTCCTGAGATGTATCCCGCCATTTTGAACCCGTTTTTTTATCTGTATATCATTCATTTACTGCGACAAACACAGCCTGTTGTTCCGAAGGCCTAGATGTGATGGAAAACACAAGTCCGAATCAAATTTTCAAAATCCTACCCTACGTTAGTAGTGGTATCAAACCGTAGGGACCATTTAGAATTTTAGCATGCAATGTCATGGTGTGACATCCTTCCGCTTTTGTTTATGGACAATTATATCAATGACCAGCAAGAGCAGGAGGAGTTTCTACAGCTACTTCTGCTTGAGGAGAATGATATAGAGGATGATATAGTCTACTATGCAATAATGCTAGTTAAAAAAAGGAAAGAGTGTGGATAATGACTCACTTATACGGCCTATAGAATCCAAGGCTCTTATTCCTAAGCAAAGCGGTCTTTATCACACACCAAGGAGCATAAAATAAAGGGTTTCGGCCCAAGAAATAATCCACGGCTGCGGGCAGTAGCGTTCTGCGCATTGATATTGCTGGAGTGTGCGCGACGGCGGTAGCTGTCACACTGTCACGGATCGTGATTTGAATCTCCCGATTCAGCCGAAATACACAAAACGGGCGTTTGAATTTGTTGAAATTGAGATTTTGAACTAGAAGAGGGGGGTCTACCCCTCTTCTAGATGAGAGGTTTGGATTCAAGTGAATGCAATCAAAAATCGACAAAAGTGGAACCGATGTCATTCGGCTTCTCGGCGCATCTCGCTTACACTGTTTAGGTCTAAAATCAAGGATTAGCCGAGCTACGGAAAGTCATCCATTGTGCATACAATCTAAGGAAGCTGCCGGGACAGTCTGTCCGAGCAAGCGACCGACAGAAGTCTCATGGTCATGGTGGCAGTCCAGTTCTCCGCCGCAACTGAAGTGTTTCAGTTTTGGGGGGGTTTTGGATTTTTTTGTGCGTTTCTATGCTCGTAGTGTAGCTGAAAGCCTGCTGAAGCTTTCAAGTGCAGCGTGATGCAATTAACCTTTTCCGGACGATCAATCCGAGACAGCCTTCGGGCTGTGTCGGCGTGTCGCGGTCTTTGCTTGGGTTGGAGGATGCGCCGCCCGACCTTCGCCTCGTGAAAGCTCGTGAACTACACAGCTGCGAAGCCGTGCGAGCCAAACCAATTAGCCCCTCATACAAGCATGGAGATTTTACGCCGTGTTCTTCTCGGGAAGCATGGGCAAAAAAAGCAATAGAAGATTTCTGCTGTCACAAGAACTCGCGAAGCACTCTTCGAGTCTAGTCTGTGCCTGTGAGGCCGGTGAGGAGTTTGAAGTCATTACTAGTTGCCATCTTTGCCGCACGATCGGTCTGCTGGGCCTAATTCGGTTCAGATTGGGTAGAGTTCTCCGGACCCGATAGCGTTTTTCCCTCCGAGGTCAAATTCAGTACGTTGCCTTCTCTGAACATACTTGCAGCACCTTTCAGCTAAATAACAAGCCAAGAGACCGTGACTTTACTGTCGGAATAAACCAATTGAGGCTTGGCTTTATGCTCAAGACGCAAATCGATGGACATTGTTGTTCTGATCCGCACAAAGTACGCGAATGCGTTTAATTCTACACGCGATCATACATCTTTCTTGCGTGCCAGCCGTCAAGGTATCTTCTGACATCAATACTGCGGATAATTCCAACTGCCGTTCGGTTTTTTGTCAAAATTTTGCAGTGCTTCACTCATCAAATCGTGTTCTACCATTCATTGTGGTCCTGTTCATAATTGCGAAGCAGTAAACTCGATTAACGGAGTCCCTAGCTCTGTCACTGAACGGTCCCAAGACTTTGCAGTGATTGACAACCGATACTCCCACTCCAATGTCGTCAGTGACTGATTCTCGGCTCGGAACGTCTCCGTCTCAGATGTTGCAAGTGGGCTGTGTAACCTCCGTCATCGCTCGTCGCGATTCGTCGAAAGTGTGCCTATTGCCCTGTTTTTATCTGACGTACTACAGGAGAACCGTTAGGATAAAAGGCCAGAGACAAAGTCTTAGAATCTTCATCCCCAGCCTACTCAAAGCAAAGGACATCCAGCAATGTTATTCTCTCAAGTCGCTTCATTCGTACTCTTCTTCTTGAGCGTCGGTTCTGTCGTTGCCAGTCCTACCCCGGACGAGTCTGCGATCGATGCAAGACAAGACTCGGACGTTTTGTCTATCCTTAACAATTTGTCCGGACAGAACAACAATACCCTTGTTTCAATCAGTAGGTCTCTCTTTCTACCGCACTACCATTGTCTCTAAGATCTGTGTTTTAGCCAACCTCGTGAACGCTGGCAATGCCAACACTGCTACCATTACTCCCCTCATTGCTGAGCTCACCGCCTCCATCACTGGGGCTACCACCTCGTTGGGAGCCCTTCCTCCTAGCCGCCGTCACTTGAAGAGAGGCCTTGTTTCCGAAGTCGCCTTGGTACTGGCTAGCATCGTCACGGTCAGTGATCGTCGGATTTGGCTGATGTCAACTGATGTCTGTTCAGGATGTAGCGATCGTTCTTAAATTGCTCTTGAGTGTCAAAACCATTGTGGCACTCGATGTCCTTCTTGTTTCGGTCGACGTAGCGATCCAGGGTCTCCTTGTCGGAGTCAACATTTTGGTGGTCGGGGTTGTGGTCGCTCTGCAAGGACTGTAAGTTGTCTCTTTCTGCTCTCGAAGTCTGTTCACATTTGGTCTACTAGACTCGTCGATATCTCTGGCGTCTTGGTTTCTCTCGGTTTCACCCTTACGCTCCTTCTTCTCGGACTGGGGCTCTGAGTTATATACACAATGCTTGACAGACTGTGTTGTAAATAAAATATACGTTGTCGTATCACGCTATATCACGCCCAGATATAAGTCGAAGGAGTTTAAGCAACAGTCTAATAAATTGGAAGGGCATGCCTGCCCTTTCACGGCTCGAGAAAAAAATGAATCGCCGACATACCAACTTGAACTCCCTTCTAGTTAGCTGCTTCTATCAGGCTTCGATTAACATCTAATAGGTAGACTTCCATGAATCTCCAGTCTTCTATCACATTACAGCCTCAGCAGAACAGATTCAGAGTAGCGGTTTTCTCCGCGGGCCTTGTGATGTTGGTATTTGTCGGGCCGTCGCTCGGCTGAGATTCGAGACCCCAAGACTTAACCAGTGGTAGGAATTCCTCTCAGCCCCCCAGCTGTCATCGAGCTTCGATGCTCACCAGGTCTCGACTAACGCGACTAGGGTTGCGACAAAGTAAGCCACGATCATGCCATCATGAAGGAGCTCGAGAACGGTCGATCTCTGGCAATGTGCGTAAGTGGATCAGGCGGCAAACACCCTGAACGTTGGAGACAACCGACGTGAGTCAGAGCTACTTTAGATGGAACAAGGATTCAACGCCAGTGGTCTTGCGTGTTTGATACTTGAAAAGGGCCGGAGGTGTGTCTGGAAACGGAGAAATGAGCAGGCGGGTATCAAGGGAACACGACAAGCGCAAGACTGAAATTTGACTTTCTTTGAAGTGGAGCATATCGATGCAAACTTCAAGTTGCAAGAAGTGGAGCTCATTGACAAGGCCGTGAATCCAAGAAGCCGCGCGGGCTAAGTTCTTCAGGCGCAATATTTCTAGGCAGACATTCGTATAGCACAAGGGCCGGTTAGCGTCTGATGGCATGAAGCAAAGACTTGTATTAGTCCTGTGCTTGGTCCTGCTTGGTCAAATCGTGAACCTGAACGAACAACTCGCCTCCTGGTTTCCAACTCTACCATGGGCTATTGCCAAATTCGCCAACGAGGAGCTCAGCCGCCGTAGAAATTTGTGTGTTTCGGCTGTCACTGTCCGAAGTCGCCTCAAAGTTGTCGTGACAAACGCGACCCTAGGGGGGCCTGTCATCGATGTCATCTCGAAGTTGGTCTATTCATCAAACCATCTAGCAAGTGAGAAATTATACGTCAAGTTATTCCAGACATCCTCCCGCTCCTGTAAAAGCCACTGCTTCATTGCCTCTCTATATTCGGAACTCGTAGACTGATAAAGCAGCCTCATCTCCTCTGTCAACATCTCTTTCATTTCATCGTCCGTCTCTTCTGGTACATCAGCATTCCTATCACCAGCTTTCTTTGTTGTCAATTCCTCCACTCCCTCATTGAGATCCGTCAGAGCGACAATGAGCTCATGCAAACTCCGCAAGACATCCATACGATTATTACCAACCAGCCTTTCCACGGCAATATGTGCCCACCACCGATGCATACCTTCGTTCTCTTCCGAGCTGGCCGTGTACTTGCTCAATTCCCACCGCTTGCCTGGACGCAAGACAACATGATTGTTACCAGAGTAATCTGGGAACGCTATTCCTGTAGCCTGGGACCGTAGGTGGTGCGTACCGTTAGAAAGATGCACGGTTAGATCCCTCCTTCTCAGAAGTGAACGACGCGCAGTTCGAACTCCATCGTCATAATCATCCTCGTTCATCATGCCGCTCTCATCCTCTGGGTCTGCCCAGGGATACAACCTTGAGAGGTGATAAAATGCAGCTGGCAAAAAAGAAGGTGGCATCCCCGGCCTTCGATCTTTCGCTGCTCTAGTATACCACTTGTGCTTCACGGCAAGTGCTATAGCTTCAGCTGGATCAGGTAACAATTTGTCTAGGGCTTCCGTAGGACCACTCCCTTGTGGTTCTGCAACAGCGATAAAGAGAGAATGTATATGTTTCTCGGCAGCATCCCATCCTTGGAGAGTTTCCGGCCACTCACGGAGAATGACAGGTAGGACGGCAGAGAAGATGTCGGGATCAGTCAATAGATATTTGTCAGCAATATCTAGTGCGTCCGAGAGAATTTTGAGCGTCCGACGCTCCAGTATAGCAAAGTATTCTGTCAAGCTGTACTTAGTTGCAGGATGTTTAGCGCCGAGAATCAAAGCTAATTCACTCAATATTGTATAGCACACGCAAAAACACAGCGAATCCTTCTTCGTCATCTGGCATATCGATACGCACCACACCATCACTGTCTCTCTCGGCATCGGAGGATGTCGCGAGAGTGAACATGTCTGCGAAGAAGGGGACCTTAGTCAATACCTTCTTGTGAACACGGTGTGAAAACTTGGGGAAACCAAGAATAATATCACCATCGTCGAAGACAAGAGCCATAATGATACTCGAGTGGGTGTGACAGTTGAAAGGCGGTCAATGATCATGTGATATGGCTGTGCACGGGACGGGATCGGGGACCGATACTAATTTTAGTATTTAATGCTGATCGCCTGTGCCACCTTGAAATTTCCAAAATCGAGTCGTAAATGGTAATCTGTGACAATTCTTCACTGCTTCTATGCTAACTCAATAAGCAGATTAAACTTCGATGTTCGTTGCACTCTTTTGACAAGGGTTGATATCGAGCTTCAAGCTTCAAGGCTGGGTATGCGATGCGAATGATATCAATCCGGAATCGTTGCGCTCCCTTGACAAGAATTGATGCAACTGATCAACAAGAAATCAAGCTTCAAGGCCCCTGAGTATGCGATGCAAACTTGAATGATATCAACCCGAAATCAAGGCGTACATTTTAGGGCCTACGGGATTACAGCTGTACACTATGTCGCATAGAAACTTGTTGCAACCGTCAAACTAACTTCAATTTGGCATGAATCAGTGATCCGTAACGGTGAGCATATGCCTTGTCTATTGGTTAGGCAGCATATATAAGGTCCACAGACCCAAGGTTCTTTTTTCAAGTCATCCGCTGGACGGACAACTACCAACCGCTTGCTCGAAAACTCGCAATCCCAAT
This sequence comes from Megacollybia marginata, assembly GCA_003313965.1. Classification (NCBI taxonomy): domain Eukaryota; kingdom Fungi; phylum Basidiomycota; class Agaricomycetes; order Agaricales; family Porotheleaceae; genus Megacollybia; species Megacollybia marginata. The sequence goes on from QLOY01016688.1 coordinate 25,337, forward strand.
TCCCTTCACGTTTCGTTCACGTTTTCACTGATCCACAATGAAAGCCACCTTTGCACCCATTTTCATGATTGCCATCCTTCACTCCGCTGCTGCTCTACCGGTACCCGGTGGTGAGCCTGCTACCGTCGGCCTGTACCCACGCATGGACAATCAGGCTGATTGGTCCAGTGTACCTGCCGATGGAAAATTCAAGCAGTCAAATAAGCTACAACCTCAGCCCGGACAAACGGATACGCACATTACCTACCGAAAGAAAGGTGACCCAGCTCGTGTCACCGACTACCAGGCTTGGAAGCCTGTTAACAATCCAAATGCTGTAAGTCCCGTCGCATATACCACCTAAGCGAGTCCTCCTAATCTTTGTTTTTTCTTCGAGAAAAATCCAATGGCCGATGCCGGTCGCTGGCGAGGAGAAGGCAAATCTCACGGGGGTGTCAATCCCCCCATTTACTACCCTGCAGAGCCAGGTCAATCCAAACAAAAAGCTCGTCCCGCCACGGCAAAAGAGAACCCACCATCTCACGAATTTGCCAAATTCTCTGACGCGATCAAGGGAAAACCGGCGGTGGGTAACAAACAGGGTAGCAAGGACGACTCCTCCGTCTCCGTGAAGAAACCGACTAGTGCGCAGTCACCCAAGCCGAAGGATACCTCTCCGCTGAGACCTTTGCCAAATTTAGGCAAGCCAGTTGGAGGGAGGAAGGGGTCGAAGACAGTGTAGACATCGATGGGTTGAAGGAAGGAGCACGTTTAGCTAGCTAGTAGGTCAATCATCAATGATAACCTCATTGATACCTCAATTGATGTCGGCCTGAGACGTCAGTGGGCGTTCGATGTGAAGGAATGCGAGTGGGCGCTGCTTTGAATGCCTCTTGTCTGATACTGGGTTGTTTTTCTGGGTTGTTTTTGTGCGGATTTTCACTGGTACGTTCAAGTTGTTGAACAACCGGTTACCGAGTTAAGAAGGTCTAGGTTCAACGTTGGGCCAACCGTGAATGTAAGATGAGGCGATGCACCAGGAGCAATGTATATGTTATCATAGTAGTGCTTCGTCCAAGCGTTTTCACTGTAGTTCGCGAGATAAGCTAGTGAATGGCCACTGTCGTGAAGGAAGTAGGATGCAGCGAGATCCTCTACAACTCGCTTCACTGACGTCGTGCGAGTTGTACTAAGTACGACGCTGCGGAGGCTATTCTACCTGTCAAAGGCCGACTAAAGTTCAAATAATGAGAAGCGCAGTAGAAGAAGCAACCATAGATACCTAGATGTATGCTTTAGACAAGAATCCCAGGATGCCCAGAGGGCCAGTACCAGTTGCTCTAGGTACCAGGCCAAAATCGCTCCATCGACCCATTACACCAGTGCTCTAAGACCTATTCATATGAGGATCGGGGTCCGGGAGTTGAGATGTGATGCGAGCTTCGTATTCAAGTTCTTGAGGAAGCCGAATGTAACTATGTAAGCAGGACCTTAAACCACCGCAAAGATTTACCAGACTAGAGGTGAGGGTCACAGTAGTGGGTCGTACTGGGCTTGTCACCCGAAGCCTCCGAATACGAGCGAAGGTAGCACTTACAGTCCTGACTCTGAGAAAATCGCGGTCGCGAGCAGTCACGGTTATGTCACATGGCTGAGTCACCCTTAACCTTGACAATCATTGGATGGACAGCGACGATGAGCAAGATTGGGAGGAAGTCCAGGTTCCAGAACAGCAGCAACATCTTGAAATTACCCTGAATGCGCGGCCAAAAGCTAAAGAACCGTCCAAGTTCGTAAATTTTTACAAGATGCCACCAAACTTCTCACCGTGTCTGCAGAAAGAAATCAGGAATCTCTCATGCAGAGCGCATGCTCAGGATAGATTGCCATAAGATACATACAATCTGTCTCCTCGCCAATGCTAGAACTCGTAATACCTGGATAAACGATCCGTTATTGCATGTGGGTATTTGCCTGTGGCTTGTAAGTTTCCTAACCATTTGGTAGGCTCGTTTGTTGTCATTGACACCCTTGTCACTTCAAAACTCATTCGCAATGATCCACAAGTCTCGTGTGCCTGAGCAGGCCAAACGAGGGCGGATGTTTGAGGCTGCCATGCTCCGTCTCGCTGAATGGTGGTATTCTTCCTTCTTTGAAGTTCTTACCGAGGGCCATGTACGAAGTAGAACATTTGAAAGTGTTCAAAGCCTCCTCGAGTCTCATGGTGTCCTCTCGGAACCTGTATTGGATACGCCTCTCACTCTTGAATCCCTTCAAGACATCCTAGACGACGAAGGCGAACAGATGAACAGTCCAAAGAGCCTAATGAAACACGCTCTAATGCAATCAGGGTCAAGAGACACCAGTGCCCAACTTTTCACAGCTCTTTGTCGGGCTCTAGGCATTCCAGCTCGGTTAGTTGTCAGTTTGCAAAGCGTGCCATGGCAAGTCGGTATAGGAAAGCCAAAGTACTCGAAAAAAGGGAAAGGAAAGGCTAAACAAACCACTGAAGAAGATGAAGATATGGAAGAAGTCGCAGTTCCGTCCCCTGGTCAGTCCTCCTTCCCTGACAGTGGGCGGCGCCTGGACGGTGAACCTGTTGAGAAAAGCGAAAAGGCGAAAGGAAAAGAGAAAGCGAAACAAATCAAGCTTCGTAGGTCTAAAAGCAAAGGATATGTGTTGGGCCCAATAGAGGAACCACGACTAGAAGGTAGGTGATAAACGATGTATGCTTTTCTTAACGGAATCCTCTAGATCCTACTCTAACTCCACCAGTGTTCTGGACGGAAGTTTTCTCTCGTGCAGACGGGCGCTGGTTACCAGTCGATCCGTTACGTGCCACCGTGAATCAAACAAAACCGTTTGATCCGTCTTCCTCTTCTTCAACCCGCTCTCAAAACCGTATGGTCTATGTCGTCGCCTTTGAGGAAGATGGATACGCTAGGGACGTTACTCGTCGTTATGCTCGAACCTTTGGAGCTAAGGTGGCGAAGCTTCAAGGGGGCAGCAGTAGCGCTAGCATGGGAGGATCAAAAGGGAGATTAGCCTGGTGGGAAGGACTAATGTCTTTAGTGACGCGTCCTTATCGCCTGGTAAGTCTTCATTTGAACTGACAGTCATAGCTATAACCAAACGCAGAACCGAGATGATGTGGAGGACGACGAGTTTGAAATCGCTCAGATTACGGAGGGTATGCCTACCACCATGGCGGGCTTCAAAGACCATCCCTTGTAAGTTTTACATCCTTGTCATGTTTTTTCTTGACCAGCGAATAGATATGTTCTTACCCGACATCTCAAGCAAACCGAAACCATCTTTCCTCCGCCGCCATCCACGCCCGAACTGGGCAAATTCCGTGGAGAACCGGTCTACCCACGCTCCGCTGTAGTCTCTCTTAAAACTCCTGAAAATTGGCTGCGCTCCGAAGGTCGGGTCGTCAAGGAGGGCATGCAACCCCTTAAATCCATCAAAGTGAGAGCAAGTACTCTCAACCGGCAGAGAGAACTCGAGATAATGAAGGATGGACTTCGTGAGGCGGGAGAAGAGACGCCTGGGGCTGGCTCGAGTAAAGATACCGTCATGCAGGGTTTGTATGCCCGGTCACAGACCGAAGTATATCAGCCTGAGCCTGTTGTCGATGTAGGTCATCAACGCTCAATGACCAACTCACTGACGTGTTACAGGGCAAAATTCCCAAGAACAACTTTGGCAATATAGATTTGTATGTCAAGTCTATGCTTCCGGCGGGCGCCGTGCATATTCCTTGTGAGCGTCTTTAGCTATCCTTGAGGTTGCGATAGTTAACGATAGACAGTCAAAGGAGTTGCGAAGATAGCAAAGAAGTTGGGTATCGACTATGCAGAAGCGGTGGTATGTCTCAATCAACTTCACGTACTTCCGCATTCACGTCGTGGTAGACGGGTTTTGAATTCAAGAAACGGCGTGCTTATCCCATCGTGGAGGGTATAGTTGTTGCTCAGGAGTATGAGCCTATCATACTAGAAGTAGGTCACCGGCTCTGTCTGGCATCTATTGAATGTAACTTTTCACAGGCCTACATAGAAGCGGAAAAGGATGCGGAAGAAAAAGCCCGGTCGAAACGAGATGAACGTGTGTTGAAACGGTGGAAGAAGCTGATACATGGACTGCGGATACGGCAGCGCCTTCAAGAACAATATGCTCACGGAGGAAGCGCAAAAGAGCAAGACCAAGAAGAGGAACCGGTATGACCTCTCCCTATCCATTCCATTGCGCACAGAGACGAAATTTCCAGGTTCACCACCACGGAGGGGGTGGTTTCCTCACAGATGCTGACGATGTTGTACAATCGTTCCAATTGCCCCGTCCTCAATTCATTGAGGAGCCTGCTCCCGTTGTTCGTCGTTCCGAGCTCAATAAGCCCGAGGTTGACGACCATGTCTTCGACATGGCTCCGGGGATGGAAGATCTTGCTTTAGAGGAAGAGGATGTCGTCATGGTTCCGTTACCACCACCACCACTGCTGAACGGCATTCCAAAATCTATGGCAGAAATGGCCGAAGAAGCTGCGCGTCTGAGGGTAGCGGAGGAAAAGGCCCAAGGAGAGTCTGACGCGGAATACTCACTGGTGCCTGTGTCAGAAGATCCGCCATCGTCGTCTCGAAAATCCAAGATGAAGGCGAGAACCGCCACGCGCAAAAACCGATCAAGGAAACGAACTAGAGAAGAAGATGCGGACACGGATGAAGATAGCCAACCGACACCAACGAAGCGGAACAAACCAGGAGGGACCACTTCAGCTCCAAGAAGATCTCTTCGTCCTCGTACTTCCAAGAACTATGCTTATCTGGATGAGGATGAAGAATAGAATGGCAGGTTCTGATCTGGAAACTATTCCAAGTACCTAATAATGCATGTAGTTTATACGTCTACGTCTATTTGTACAGTCATTGGCGTATCCACAGCCGTAATGGTTTCGTGAGTCAATGATGGATGCTTTGGAACGAGACGTGCAAATGTGAGATAAGACGTGTGGCCCCGAACTTCGGGAGTGGCCTTCGACACTATTTTAGCCGCAGTGAACTCTGAACTATCGCGGGTAGGATCAGAAAGGGTTGAACTTTCATCGATTTCCATTCTTTGCTCTTCTGCTTCTGTCTTGGCCCTCTTCGCATCAAGGTTAAGATCCGCTGCAACATTTTCTTCCACATCTTCACCACCCTCTCTTTTGCGTTTTGGACGATGGTCATCGGCTGTCCTATTCCTGCCGAGGGCAATCTGTTTCAGACGTTTATCCTCTCGCTTTTTTTCCGCTTTCTTCAGCTTTTCAGAAATGTGGCTGATTGGTTGTAAAGCGGGAATCTGCGTTACATCGTGGGGTCTGAGCAAGGTCTCGTACATTGTGATGTCTTTGAAAAAATGGTTAGTGTTGAAAGAGGAGTAGTCATGAGACGTCACCTGTGAATCCCATGTCGTTTAGTGCGTTGACTGTACGGAGCACCTGTTCCATACATGGGCTGAAGCAGCAGATTCGCGTGGTGCGATCTTTCTGACAGAGCATCAGTATCTGATCTCTCAATCTAGGAGAAGTGTACCCGGAGTGCCATTTTAGCATGTTCCACTGCCTCCCAAGGTGCGGGGATATCGAGGAAAACTAGATGTGAACAGTGAGTGAGATATTGGAAGGCCGGTTAACGTACGCGCATCAGCAGTATCTGTAACCGTGAAACCATCTTTGCAGACGTTTCGATGGGTTAAGGTGACGGTCTCAGAGAAACCATGACGTGCAAACTCTTCCCTTTCTTCGCTGTGAGATGAAGAGTGAATGATGGGTGTTGTACGGACCTAGCCCTGGTAGCCCTGACTTCATGAAATTCATAAGACCAGAGATGGCCAGTCGACCCAATTGTGCGTAAGACTGAGTGAGAGAAGGATCCCGACCCTGTACCTTGGGAGATATGAATGATCGCAGCCCAATCAAATGGGGAAAGATTCGTGCTGCACTTTGAAGGCGAGAACGAGGCAGTACTTACCAGCTTCTATCACACGACTGCCCTGTCGAATGTCAAGGTGTGAAGTAATAAATGCAATATCTGCCAGATATAGAATCTGGGTACGGTGGGGCAGCGCCATAGTCCACAATTCGGGAGTTGGACGCAGAAGGTAGATGAAACCTCGTCCAGTTCGTGAACCTACCTTTGAACCGAAGGGTATGCCAATGAGGTCAGAATGGCGGTAATGACCATATCTGTTGTTGATATCTTTGCCTGGCTCTATTATGACAGGCTGAAGTTGATCCCGCGACTGGCACGAGAGTAAACATGTTCAGGTTCGAAATTCTAATAGACTTACCATCCATACGATGACCATGTCTCCTGCTGCTATTTCGCGAGCAGCAGACCACATGATGGTTAAAATCAAAGAATTAGATGCCGAAGACGGAGATCCATATCTTGGTGAATCTCTCCAGATCTTACCCGAATTTGGTGCCGCTGTTTTGGTACAAAAGTGCCAAGTCAGCGAATCGTGGGAACAAATTGACAAATATAGATGCGCGCCTATTTATGGGTTTCCGGAACGAAGCCGTAATGTTTGGGCTGTTTTCATCGCCGTTTACATCTTTCATATTGACTTTACCCACAAACCTAGATGAACGGCTCTTCATTGTGATAGACCGACCTACTTGGACCTGGAACTTGACTGATTGACTGCGTTTACATCTTGTTTACTCCCTTCTACTGCTTCACCTGCTTACTATGGATTCCCCGACACCGTGCCTGTCATTCAGTAAGCTCGAACCATCCTACATCTTCGTTTTAATATTCTGTTACAGTAGGGATCGTTGATTTTTCTCAAGAGGTATGTGCAAACCTCGCACGGTTATTTTCACCAAATGATCTTCCTAACAACGAGGCTCGATGGCTCTTTATGACTGATTCTGTGACCGACCTCCTTGGTATGCTCCATTTTGATCCCCCATATATTCCAATCAATTTTCTCCCGAGGTTATGAGCCTTCCGAACTATACGGACGTCCGTCGTTGGAGCTTGTCCATCCGGATGAATTCGGACGGGTTAGACAATTGCACTAGTAAGTCCCCAGCCGCAAACTGTGGCCACCCACAGTTAACTGCTTCAGCGATACTATCACCGCCGATAAGGCTGCTGTCCTTGTATATCTGCGCATGAAGCATAAGGATCCTTACAAAGGCTATATCCTCTGTGGTGTTGTCAGTATATCATGTGGGATTTTTCTATCACTGACGTGTCTCTGCAGTCTCGGTTCGTTGATATGTGTGGATCTTTGCCATAAGATTCAGCAATTTTTTTACAGGACCGTAGTACACAACGTACTTGTGGGCAGCGTATCTTTCGCCAGCCCTGGCGCAAAGGCTTTACATAATGCGTCGACCGCACAAGAAATTACTGTTATCAGCCCCGATGCCTCCGGATTCCAGTTCAGGGTATTTCTTCCTTTTTGTCCGTGTCATAGCAAGCTAGATAGCGTCCACAGAGGTGGAACGATCCATCTCCAATGCCACCAAGCCCTGAGCTATCACACAATGGCCCTCAAAGATCCCCATCGCCACCGCCACGGTCTTCTATGGCATGGAGCCCTACCAGCCCTGCTCCAGATCCCCTGCCACGCCGAAACGAGAAAGCAGTGACTTTTAGTCACCTACCCTCCCAATCTTTTCGGACAGCTCTAATCCTCGATCGCTTTTCTCTTAACTGCACCATATTGTACATCTCCAATGATCTGCTCCTTTCGTCTAGCGTAACAATGGGTCGCAGCTTCTACGATTTCGTTTCAAAGAGAGACGAGGACGTTGTCAGGAGCTGGATCGACGTCGTCAAAGGTTGGGGCGTTAACGAACGTGGGCAACCCAGCGATGGTGGCTTTGGATTCGGTAGATTTACCTTATTAGCAGAGGGCAGAGAGTCGGTGTAAGTGGCTTATGCTTCCCGCGGCACGTCGTTGACTTTTGACAGACCACGCGTTCCAGACCCGCCATCTCGCCACCATCGCCACAGAGAGGGTTCCGGACCACCGTTCAAAACTCGGTCGGCCAAATCTAGCTCCCGCCCACAACCTGTTCGGTTGCGTTCCCAAACCCAAAGCTCTACCGGTGATGATACGGAACAGATCCTCGTCGATGCAATTTTCTCCGCCCATTCCGACGGGCTTATGGTGATCCTTAGACGAGCAGCCTAGAAACCAAAACGTGGTCATCCGCCCTAACGATGCCTAATGACGATTGTGCTTGCTATTCATGCTGTGTTGTAATCTCCTTGGTTTGCATCCACGTCTTGCTTAAGCCGTTTCACTTATTGCATTTTCTTATTGCAATAGTTTATTTGCAGTCTACGGACTTGCTGATCCAGGCTTCCTGTACATATTTTGTATAATCTTTTTTGCGCGTTGAATAATGTGTACATTTTTCATCGCCTACTCCATCCGGCATCAACCGCGGGGTTTCACTGTTGCCTTCCTTTGTGAAAATCGGCTTCCTGTGAACATTCTCATCCAGAACTCGAAGCCGCATTCGCCTTTAGGGGTAAGATTATATGTATGACCCAGATCTTCTTTTCCGACCCCGCGACTATCGAAGATTGATTACACGCCAATCGTCTAGAGGGAAGGCCAGGGAAGGCCAATTCATACGCGGTACCTCAGGGTACCTCGCTCTTGTCTGCTGATCAAACATGAAAACACCCTGATCCAGTTTAGGGTTCTTAAATGCACGCTACACAACAAGTTTTGAAGCTAAACTGCAACTCCGATGCGGTAAAAGTCGGGAGCAAAGGCACCAGGGTTAGATATAGTGATCGTGTTTATCTTTCCGGGTTTGAATCCAGAAAGAGAAACAAGATAACCTGAGAACAGGATGTCCCAACTCTACGTTCGCATCAGCGCATTCATCAAAAAAGGGAGCAGAGAAGACCAACCTGCGCGGAGATGGGCATCTGAACCTGCACGGCGGTCCCACCATTCACGCTGATATACGCGTTTCGGCAGTTTGAACAGGCGGTGTTAGTCATTGTAAAATCCCCATTGATATAGTCGATCGAAAGTAGTTTCGTACCCCCAGATGTGCCACCGTCCACGCGGTTAATCGTCAAGGTTCCACCATTTCCAACAAACCCTACGACAGTAATGATGGAGTTAACCACACGTGTGTTGGCCCCACCGGCGAGTGTGTTGGTAGACGCGGAAGCGAAGTAGTAAGTAAAGTTCGAAGACGGAGCTATATCCCCACTTGACAGTTTGAGAACCATGGAGCCGTGAGCAGCAAGCAAAGTAGTGTATCTGAACCAACATGATGCAGCGATAAAGCACGAGAGTATGTGACGAACGATGTGACGAGCTTGCCAAGAGATAAACCAGTAATTAGATCTAGTGCATTTGCAGAACTGAGTCCCACGTCTACAAGATTGAATGTCACAGATCTGGACGAGTTTGCAAGGTTCAATATGACTGAGAAAGGCAGTCAACCAACGCAGCCCATTAAAGAAGCCGAACCTGCCACAATTGAACCATCTGACAGTGGACCCGCCCACACGTCTTGATCGTTGGTATACCTGCGCTTGAACGCAATAGACTTGCCTAATGGATCTTGCTAGAACAGACCTGGCTATGAAACAAGTGTGAGACAACG
>QLOY01016690.1:0-37016 GCA_003313965.1 Megacollybia marginata
GCGGTACGCAAATCCAAGCAGACTGGTGCTGGCAGAAAGAAACGCGAACTGTACGTCTCCTATCATCTTTTCCCCCCCCTCAACTTACGCTCTAATCCAGTGAGTTTGAGCTTGATCAGCTCGATTAAATGTTTGGCGATTCGGACAGCTAATTTTTTCATGATTATGGGATGGATTCGGGTCTAGCTACATACTAGAGAAGTTGAGCTGTAAATGGATAAACCGCAATGAAGATTAATCAATCTCTTGTTTCCCAAAATTCTTCGATTGAACTCTTTTGAGTCGATGCGAAAATGTCTTTGATTTCTACGTAAATATCAACTTTCAAGCTTTCAAACTTCAGAATTGACGCCGAGTTAATAGTTTCAACGGTTCCTTCCTGTCAGCGATGAACTTGAGCTCCAGAATGACACCCAAAATTTACCGTGACCGTGACCGCTGGTCCGTTCGTCACGCGTCACGCGTCAGGTGTCAGGCCTGTCAGGTACAGCACAAGCGTCAGCTGCGTCACAACTAGCGCAAGAGGAAGTTTCGACTCGTCATAGTTTCCAGGGGAACTTGGATCTTCTTGTGCAGACCATACGACTGTATTATATGTACTGTATGATCATTAATAGACAATTGACTATAATGAAGTGTCACTCTCAATATCACTGTCCGCCTCTATGTTATGATTCCATGGACCGGCATCACTCAACGAACATCCGCCAGGACAATCACATTCTCCGCCCAGATCTTTGGGCAAGTTTTCTTTATCAATCTGACTCAACAAGGTCTCCATATACCCGGTCCCGAGAATGTCCACCTTGCTGACCGTAACCTCGTCCAACCATGGCCTAATCACAGCCCAGATGGCAGAGAAAGTCCAAGGGGCGTTGATGATGTAGAACTTGCCCATTGTCTCTGGATAGCGATTCTGACCCATCGTAGCGGCTTTGTACACGTAGTCCTTCACTCGATAAAAGTTGGTAATGGAGATATCCTAGCTCGTGTCAAACTGGAAGATTTACGAAGAGGTAGCGCACCTTGAGGTCCAAAATCGAACAAAAGGTCTCTACAGGATGACCGGCAGCCTTGGAACAAGCAGGTAAACGTTCTCTGAAGGATTTCCCATATTCATAGACCAAGCGCTGGAGGAGGCGATCTTGTGTTGTAACAGCGTAAAGCTCCTTGATGTCCAGACGTCCAAGGCGCTCGATATACACGGGTCGACCGTCCTATAAAAGATTAGTACCGGAAGAGGTGAATGTGACGAGATACCTTGTCTGTTTTGTGATAGAAATGAGGGTAAAACTTGTCAACCTCTTCCTTCTCTTTGAAATCAAAGTTTCTACATGGTGTAAGCACTGCTCGACGTTGTCTGAAGTACGCACTTGACAATGTCATCGGCACCAAACGATTCCCTCCACTCTTCCGTCTCAAGAAACATAGCTTTGGTCTTTGCGTAGTCAAACTTTCTGGCGCGTAGAAACCTTGTGCAATTCAGTAACGCACATAGAATATTCTGAACGGATCACCTCAAGAGCAACGAGTCATCCATCCTGGATTCGTCAAACTTGCCCATTTCAACCAACTCTTTTTTCAGCCTGTCCAGCGCATCCTGCTGCTCTGCAGTCAAGTTGCCCAGATGGCCCGGTGGTGGCTTCCATTCAGAATCTTTGCTGGTTCCATTGCCGTTCAGTTTGACCGCCATTACTTTTTGAGTTCTATCCTTTTCCAAGGTCTTCGTCGTTTAGCTTTTGAGGAATAAATGTATGCAGCGTCGTGATTAAGTGTTGTAAGGAAAGAGTAAAAATAAGGAGAGGTCTTGGTGGTGCTGGTGGTGACAGGTCAAGATGGTCTGAGATCATGTTTTCGATCACGTACCTTGACTTGGCATATTAGGTGTGGCACCTTCCATTTCAGGCGTGTCACATGATCACACGACTGCTCACTCGCTCGCGAAACGCGTTGAAGATCCAAACGGGTTGGAAGTCAGACAATGAAAAGTCCTGGCTTAGACAGAATGGCTTTCAATCTCTGCCAGTGCCATTCGACGACTCGGACTACAATACTAGGTAAGTCAATACTAAATAAGGACCTTCATCGCTGAGCTCAAGGGAAGTCGGGATTGCTCGAGGAGCCAGCACTATGGAGGTAAGTGTTACTGATGAGGGTATCCATGTATTTGTACATCTGACAGGTGTTCACTATTGACAACAAGTATTAAATCTATGATATACTACGCACCAACAAGTCCTTGCTGGCGTGCCTTGGATCTAGGCACGGACTACCGCCTCTTTAGTCCCACCAATAATCCGAGACGCTCTCACGTCAGTGGAGCCAATCCGCATCGTGCTGGTCTGAATCAGGTACTGGGATTTAGCTAGGCAATCAAGTAAGTTGCGCCCGGGAGAGCTGTAAAATGCAGCTAAACAGGCACTCAGGCCTCCCAAGATGGTCAAGTAACTTGATGTCAAACTCAGGCTAGCGTCTCAATTCTCACGCCACGTTCAATCTTACGTCTTTACCGCTGCATCCGGTGCATCCAGTCCCAAGCCAGACCCCACACTTAGCTTCATACCCGCCATAACTTAACGAGCAACTAAGCTTGGCCTCGCATGTCATCACATCTAGTCAGTCGTCCCGAGACTGTTAAGTATGCAGCTAATTCCAAAAGGGCGTATCCCCCAGCGCTGTGCGTGTTCCGGAACTGCACGTAGACCCTGGCTCGTCTCAGGCTGCTGAACTGCACAACCTCGCTCGATCCATTATCTTGGAATGCAAGCAGGATCAATCATATGCAAATCTCGAGACGGCTATCTTCCTCTTGCATCTAGCACTAGAACAGCTGTCTGATACGCAAACTCGTCGAATGCTTACCCTTCGTCAACTGATGGTTGCATTACTCATGCGATTCAACCAGTGGGGATCCTTCCATATGTACAAAGAACTAGTCAAATATGCGTTCGATCTTTTCGAGGCAGGAAAAATCCTGCTGGAAACGATGCAAGCAGCCTTCCCGACTGCTCTTGCGGAATTACAAACTACTGCAGAGATGGAATCTTTCATGCACTCTGAGCTATCGGGCACTCAGGTTCAGCATCATCCCACCACCCCCGAATCTAAGCAGTCCGAGACAATAGAGGACCAGGAGTGGGGGGAGATCATTTCACTTGCCAGGTCAATCCTGCTCAATTTTTGCAAATCGTCCAGTCTTTCGAGCATTGAAACTGCTATTCGTCTTTATCGACAGGCCCTAGAACTACGATCTTCCCCTGATCCTGATCGAGCTGCGAGCCTGTTTGCTCTATCGGAGGCTCTTGTCTTGCGCTACCACTATTCCAACGAATTGAGCGATCTTGAGGAGGCTATCACGCTACTCAGAGCAGCTGCGGATATTTCTCCTCCTTCTACTCCTCAGCGATACCGGTATATGATCTCTCTTTTTGCAAGACTTTGCTTGAAGTTTGCAAATTACCACAATCCTACCGACGTGTTCACAGCATTTGATAACCTCGAGATTGCAGTGGAGGAGGACCATGATGCAGAGCAGTTCCTCACCAGCTCGATGGATTGTACTGATATGTTTCAATCTTCTGGTGACCCCATACACTTGGATAGACAGATTGAACTCCTACGATCCTGTCTCGCTTTACGCCCTGCACCGCACCCACATCGTGCTCTCTCACTTGATTCTCTTGCTGTGTCTCTTTCGCGACGATTTCAAATACGTGGTAGACTCACTGATATTGATGAAGCGATCTCCCTAGAACAAGAAGCTCTGGAGTTGATCGCAGACTATCAACTTGAATCCGGGATTTTGACGGGCTCTCTCTATGCAAACCTTGCTGGTCTTTTTGCCAAACGCTATGAACAGACCGGCAATGCCATTGACATCGAGGAAGGCATTTCCTACCAGGAAAAGTCTTTGGGCGTTTTGTCCTTATCTGATATAAGATATCAGGGGCTCACCGCTCTAGGAGCATTGCTGATTATGCGATTCAAACAGGAGGGTCAGATAGGCGACCTAGAGAAGAGCATCGATGCTCAGCGAGAAGCTTTGTGCCTAATACCGACATCCGAGTCTGCCTCTCATCGATACCATGCACTTGGTAATCTTGGATCAGCTTTAGCTCTACGATTCCAACAAAAGGGCCAAATCGTTGATCTTGACAATGCCATCGTCTTTCAGCGCGACTGCCTGCGGCAAATGCCTTCACACGACCTACAGCGGCCCATGGCACTTTCATCCTTAGGGATCGCTCTTTGCAACCGCTTTGAACATAAATTTCAGCTAGCTGATTTTTTCCATACCAGACCGAGTACCTTACATTCGGAGCAGCTCAGTGACCTCCAGGAAGGCATCGCTCTTCATCGAGAGGCACTAGGACTTGCCCCACCTCCCCATAGCAGTCGATCCTTCATACTTACAAACTTGGCTCTCTCACTTCAGAAATTATCTCTGCAAACAGATCAGGTCGCCCATATTGAGGAAGCCATCACTGCTCAAAATGAGGCTCTTGATCTGGATGGCGCATCTCATCCGGAACGAGCCGCATCACTTTGCTACCTTGCAGGCATGATCGGTTTAAGATATGAACAGACAGGAACGATCTTTGACCTTGAACATGCTATAGCCCTATATTATCAGGCATTCCAACTCCTTCCCGCTGAACATCCAGATCGCTTGCACGCAAAAGGACTTGGAGCGACGTTCATGCGTCTCTATTCGAAAACACAACTTTCTGATCATCTGGAGCGAGCCGTGGACATCTTTCGAGCTGGTGTAATGTGCTACACATCGCCTCTCCTCCAGCAATTTCGTACATCGCAATCATGGGCCGTGTTTGCTGCAGAACGCCAGCATCCCTCGGCTTCCGAAGCATTCCAGAATGCGATCGATCTTCTACCCCGATTAGCGTCGCTGGATTTGACCTTGAGAGAGCGTCAAGACGTGTTGGCGGAATGTCGTGGTCTGGCATCCGAAGCATGCAGCTGGGCCATTAGTAGGGGTAATATTGAGCAGGCTGTGGAGTTTCTATCTGCTGGTCGCACTGTATTTTGGTCTCAAGCTCTACGTCTTCGTACTCCGCTTGATGAGCTTGAATACGTTGCGCCGTCACTGGCAGCGACACTTCGAACTATATCATCCGAGCTTCAGCATGCTTCACAACGTATTTCAGCTCGAACAGGCACTCATTCTCAGCTCAGAGAGATGGAGAAAGATGCGATAAACTGCCGTCTCCTGGATGAGAAACGGAACTTGACACTAGAACAGATACGCCAGATAAGAGGATTCGAAGACTTTTTACTACCGAAGCCCTATGCCAAGCTACAGCAAGCAGCTTCGAATGGTGCCGTTGTCATGCTTCATGCCGATAAATCAAGATGCGATGCACTGGTGCTCACCAAAGGAGGCGCCGTTAAGCATGTTCCTTTTCCAGGACTAAATTCCCTGATACTGCAATGGCTGGCAAAACTTATTCAAGAAGCACTTTTCTCAAAAGGCATTCGCACTGCCAGAGAAGTCCGACTCCCTGCTGCCAACGACATATGGAGTTCTAGTGAAATACGCCATGATTTAGAGCGGAAAGGCATTCGTGTCCCGGAATCTGGTAGGTCAGTAGAAGATCACTTCAAATTCGTCTTGAGAGTGTTGTGGCACTGTGTTGCTTGTCCGATAATCGATACCCTGGAGTTGAAGGTATTCTCTTCCCCGCTATCAGGGGCGATAATTAATGACACGAAAACAGGTCTCGGAATGTCTGCGTCGCATCTGGTGGTGTCCTACTGGAGACTTTGCCTTTCTTCCAATTCATGCTGCTGGCAATTATGACGAGGATAACGGCAAAGTATTGTCAGACTATGCTGTGTCGTCTTATATTCCAACACTTGAAACTCTCCTTAGACCACAAGTACCCATCCCGAAGCAATTTACGATGCTCACCGTTGTCGAGCCTGAATTTCCAGGAGCTCCACTTCCTTCTGCCAAAATCGAGCTCGAGATAATTCAGAAGCACATACCAGAGGAATGGCTCACCGTTCTAGGGACTAGAAGTTCGCCTTCCTCGGTAGATAAGGTTCTCTCAGCACTTTCAACTTCATCTTTTACCCATTTTGCGTGTCATGGCCTCCAAGATGTCTTCAACCCTCTGGATAGTTCCTTATTTCTGGGTGGTCAACGGTTGAAGATGTCGACACTCATGCAAACTCCTATGCCGAACGCAACCTTAGCTGTTCTCAACGCATGCGAGACAGCCAAGGGTGACGATTATATGGCTGATGAAGCCATGCATGTTGCAGCGACCATGTTGTTTGCCGGATTTCGTGCTGTAGTGGGAACTATGTGGTACGCTATCGTCTTTGGTCTTTGTCAGATGCTGATGCCGCGACCAAAGGAGTATATATGACGAAGATGCTCCACATGTTGCTGATGCTTTCTACAAGCATCTCTTCAGAAAGGGCAGAGAATCCTATCCCGACACCACGAACGCAGCTCACGCGCTGCATCTGGCAGTCAAGCGACTCCGAGTAGAGCAAAAAGTTGCTTTCCATCGTTGGGTACCGTTTATTCATCTTGGAATATAATGTTGAGTTCACGTTTTTGCATCCCGAGTCAGTTTCAAGTTCAAGTTGTACGTATCCTATGATACATCACTTTTATACCACTTCTATCGTCTATATTTCAAGATCTCAGTTGGCTTGCTAGTATCCTTCGGACCTTCCGACGTTTCACCAACATCCGCTCACCATTCTTTTCGACTGGCAACTGCACGGCTGGCACCTTGCAACGGCTACCAAGCGGAACCAAGGCAGCCGCTTCTCGCTCCACCGGTGCCAACAATAGCACATCACCCATCTCGCTACCAGAGATATCAGCAGAAGCGGGATTTCCGGGCGACACCAAGTTGATTGAAGCGGAAGGTTGCAGAGACGTGAAGAGTCTAGAGCGATCCCATGTAGTTTGATGCTGAAGGAAACCTCGGCTCGACCTCGGCAGAAAAGAGGATGCAACGAACTATGTCCCAGATTTGTTGAGAAGCCACCATCTGTGACAAGATTAGGAAAACGAGTGAACACGCCAGCATTTCGACGGTGATATAAAGAGAGGACGAGTTGGCGGATTAAATAAGCCGAGGTGTTGCGATGGGTAACAAAAGCAATCCACATGGCCAACTCCAGGATCCAATAATGCCGTTCGTCGTTTTCGTTCAAACACTGGAAGCCTGATAAGTCTGATGAGGGTTGAACGATGAAAAGCCGACCAGTCACATGGCACAATGTCAGCTTTGACATGGACCACACTGCCAGCTTTTATTCTACCGTTTCATCTGCGCGTTTCAGTTGCCAACTCTCAATCAAAGAACACAGCTCCTTGGACTGCCAATGAGAAGCCAGACGCCAAACACGCTCCGTCCAGGAAACTCACGGATCCAACCCTTATCCCTCGACTCCTAGACGGCCTCAGAACAGCACCTTCTCCTACGATGATCAGGTCAGTTGTTACTCATGGCGCTTGATTACTTTCTTATCATTAGGGCAGTTATCTCTTGCATTTCATCATCCCACACTTTCCCCCGTTTCCGAAACTCTGTATAGAGTTCACCCGCTTGCTCCCGCATCAGCCAACAGTGCCTTGTATCGATGCAAAGCAGCTGTGCGCATTCATATCATTCTTTCCGACCTAGTTGGAAGTGGAACGGATGGTCGTGTTTGGCGAGGAACTTCATCAAACATTATATCATCTATCGCCGTCAAATCGTTCAGGACGAAAGAAGCAGCACTTAAGGAAGTGCAATTTTACGAGAATGCACCGTCAACATTATCCAATTTAATTCCAGAGTATCTTGGGCTCTATGCTCGACGGGATCAATCCTGGTTCGTTCTTGTGATGGAAGACGTTGGCAAGCCATTGGACAAGATAGGCTGGAACTGGCGTGACGTGAAGACAAAGCTTGAATCAGACACCTGGTATGATGACTCCTGACTGAATACTGAACGGCTCACTTGATTGTTTAGGTCTCGCCTTTGCAAGTCAGTACGAGAGTTCCAACGGGCAGGGTTTTGCCACGGTGACCTAGAGCCTCGAAATGCGTCTCTTCGACAAGACGGCTCGTTTCGAATTTTCGACTTTGGTCATACGACCCGCCACAAGTGTGGTGGTGGGAAACGTTGCAGGGAATTGGTGGAGCTGTCGAGGAACTAGGGCTACGTATTGTTATTGTAAACTAAACCTTGAAATATATCATTATTGAGTTTGTATCCAATACACATTACTACTTCAAAAGTCCAAAGCCTGAGATTGATAAACATTGGATTGAATACGAACTAAAAAACCAAGGATTACTCGATATCAAATAACAATACCTCCGCAACCTCTTCTCCTACATTCTCCACTACCACATCTTGCTCATCGCCTATCAGTATGTATGCACCGTCGCCTTCTCTCAAAGTCTGGGACTCCCTGCCTGCCGAGACCTTCACAGATGCGCCGCTTGCAGGACCAGTGTTGTATCCACTGCGCTGTATGACATGGATATAGCCCTTCTTACCACCCATCGTCTGCGAAAGGCTGGTCGCCGGGGATATAATCGACGCATAAAGAGTCAGAGGACTCTGTACAGGCGCAGGACCCTCTCCCTCCCTCTGATCAGCCTGAACACCTGTTGCATTCACAGGGGCGACGACGCGAGCCCATTTATCCTGTTTCTCTGAGTCTGCAAAGTGACGTGTAAAGTATTTGGGTTGGAGACGGGATGTAGATGGAATAGACCAGATCTGGAGGAAATGAACTGGTTTCAGACCATAGGTCTTTTCGGAATGGGATATTCCAGTTCCGGCAGAGGTGAGCTGGATGTCACCGCGTTTCAGTATTTCAGTATTTCCCATTGAGTCGTTGCTGTATCATATTGTAAGATGAGTAGACTCAGCCAATGAGATGTACTCACTGTTCCAACTCGCCGTCAACGATATAGGAGAATATTTCGAATTCTCTGTGCGAGTGCGTTCCGAATCCTGTACGAGGTGCGACTCTGTCTTCGTTTATCACTCTCAGCGAGCCAAATTTGTCGTGTCGCTGATCCTGATAGCTATACAAGTTCTGTAAGCCGAAGGCCCGAAACCTAAGGTGATTGGGCTTACTCTGCAAAGGAAAAGGTGTGGAAGGTATGTAACCAGCCGTGATCGGCGTGGCCTCTCTCAGTCGACGACCGAAGAACGATTTTAGATGGCACAGCGGACATGACAGTGTAATTTCTGGAGATCGCGAGTCTTAGAAGTGACTGCAGTTTGTTGGGCAATGCTGGATGGAAAGTCCATGTTATATACGAAATCAGAGCCACCAGAACGCTCCAGAAGAATATAAGCCTCATTTGAAGTTAGCGACCAGCTCAATCAGCTACTTGCCGTTTCTATATCCCAGTCTCTCAGGAATGGACATCGGTTTTGGAGAATGAGTAAGAACCCCTGGTATCACGTGCTTCATCACCAAGACTTGTCACGGTTGCTGTAATATCGTATTTGTCTGTTCAAGTACAGCCTATGATAGCCGCCAAAGCACACCTAGTGTTCCACGAAAAACTTCAAGCGCGTTCACGGTTCAGGCGCGTTCCTGGTTTTTATTGCACGTGATCACCCACACGCTCGCCTTCAGATTGCAATCATAACTGCCCCTGATTTCCATTGATAGCAAATTTGATGCGTTCATTTCTCATTTCAACTCCAGCAACTCCTCTGGCCTTGAAGTAGTACATTTTCCCAGTCAGATTACGCTGGCACATCAACTGTGCGCAAATCTCTCAGTGGTTCCTCCTGCGGCCCTTCCTTCCATGAATTTACAGAGATTTACAGATGCGCTGGCATACTTGTATGACGGAACGGGTATCAAACAATAAGCGGACGGACAGATTAGCCATTATAGATGGTAACCATTTATTTTGACACGCGGAATCAATCCACTCCATCTTTATACCTTCATTGGTCTGTCAACGTCCTTGCCTGCTATCTTCCATGTCTGCCCCAACACAAGTGGCTGGGTCAAAGAAGAAACGGTGAGAATCCATACGTCCTTGCAGGTCTGGTGTCTAAGATTCGCGTGAAAGTGGAAGGCCCAATGTTTCACGTAAGGCGGCTGGCAATCAAATGCGCAGTATCTGGTA
Source organism: Megacollybia marginata (assembly GCA_003313965.1). Taxonomy (NCBI): domain Eukaryota; kingdom Fungi; phylum Basidiomycota; class Agaricomycetes; order Agaricales; family Porotheleaceae; genus Megacollybia; species Megacollybia marginata. Next base: position 10,140 of record QLOY01016690.1, read on the forward strand.
AAGATATTTTTTTCTCTCTACCAGGCTAGCAGCTCATGCTTCAGTCAACAACGTTCGGTGTCGAGGATGACCATTCGCACCATTAGGCGAAGAGTAGGCACGTATCTTCCAACTCCCAGGCTCCTGTCTGATTTGATTTAATAGCGAAAAGATCCCGAGAGACAAGTAAGACGCTCCCGCATCCTATCCGTGCCTTCCTGATACTCTGAAGAAGTAGCTCAGCCCTTACAACCACCGTCTCCCACTATAGCTCTGCCGCAACTCCTTTTATTCCCTTCTGTTAACTTGTTTGTTCGATCCACCTCACAAGCGACCATTTAGTGACTGATAAACTTCCGCAGTTCACCATCGGATGAAGAACCGACTGATGTAAAGTACCCTACACCGCGAAGGCGGTATATCCGTCCCGAAAACCCATCATGTTGCGATAACGACTTGGCTTACTATGCGTATGTCCATCTACTCCTCTGATAATTGCATCGGTTCACAGATACTTGACAGGTGCATCATGCCTCTATATTGCGATCCCTTCCATTTTGTATCACTCTGATTCAACCCGAGACCTTTTAAAGTGTTTAGCAATTATACGGTGCAACTTGTGCAGTAAAAATCGGCGATATCACATATTCAAGAAAGTTGCTTTACCCTATTTGAATACCGTTCCTGAAGCTCCTGCGGGATATAGATTACATTATAAATTATGGGAAATACAGCAAGCGCTCAACGCCTTGAAGTACAGCTGATCGACTTGTAGCGAAAGGCTCAATTACAGCAAGGACTAATACTTTATCTTGAAATGAACGTATACTGTACAAGCCTTGGATTGCCAATTTGTTGTACTCTTTGATAAATAAATATCGTGTGCATCTACAACCAGCGTGTTTTTTCTCGTCGGAAGGTGGTTCAACGACGATTACGATTGAATGTGAGCCGTGAATTGTTATTCTCCACTTTGTTGATAGGGATTCCGTAGGCAAGATCTGGTCACGTTAGAATTAAGAATGAACAAACCTTACAATACGTACCGATTGGGGAAGTATAATTGGACACCATAGGGTTGACAGATGGTCGTAGCTGACTGCTACTGTTGGTGTCTTCCAGGCTATCGCTCTCCGGTACTGGTTGCATGCCACCCATTTCAATGTCGCCGCCATGTCTACGGTTTGGGCGAAGGGGTGTCAGTCTAGCAATCTTACCCTCATCGTCCTCACGATCGTCAGAGTAATAGGAAGGTGGTGGATGAGTGCCGTCACTTCTCCCACGGTGCAAACTAGTTGCTCGAGTGACAGGGGATGATGTGAGCAGATAAGTAGGCGACTGAAGATCTACGCTGGACTGAGAATAATCAGACCGTGTTAGCATGCTGGCGCGGAAACCGCGCTTGCGTGAGGCCTGTTTGGCTGCGATTTCTGCCTCTATTGATCGGGGGAAGAAGATCTAGTAACGAGCGGTGAATGACCCTTGACAATCTATTGAAAACACTGACGACTACTGTGATGCCTGAGGAAACAGCAACACCGAACGCAGCCAATATAGTAAGGAAGTCTAAGAAAGTTAGTCATCGCTGAGCAGATTACTGGTAATGAATGGCTCACCAGTCCAGAACAGGTTCTCGTTGATGTGGGTATGTGGCCTGACGCCGTCAATCCCGAGAATTGCCAAAGGACAGACGAAAAGTAGTCGAAAAATGACACGAATACACTGTACGTGCCGCACGGTCAGCTGCAAGGTAGGCCGCAAGAAGCGCTTACATTTAACTCGTGAAATTTTGTCAAGCGGACGACTGCATTTGTATCAACACCTTGCTGGCGAAGATTATCCAAGAACACTGGGAACATCCAACTAAAAAAGCGTCAGCCAGTACGCTTTGACCACAGTTACACTCACAGAATGGGGATGAAGCCCAGAATTACTGCCAAACTACCGAGGCTTCCTGCCAAAAACAAGTAGGCTTCAGACTGTACGATTCAAAAAAAAAATTAGAGAGCTTTTGGTCAATCCTGGCAACGTACCTTGAGAGGATCGGATCTTGAAAAAATCGTAATTAATGGCATATAGAGTACGGCTCCAATAGACCCGATAACCCATGCTTTGAAATAACCAGTGCGGAACCAGTCTTGTTGACCAGACTTGGATTTGACGAGGAAGAACCAAAAGCAAAGTTCTCGTAGACAGTGAGGGTGCAATCGTACAATGAGACAGCACGCATACCTTCCAGATGGGTTACCCTATCGCGAGAAGATGAGGACACGCTCGTATGAAACAAGGAAAAGGAACCTACATTTCCAAGCTCCAAGCTATGGAGAACAGGAGCATCAAAGGAAAGACGGCTTGCCTGTGTGTCTCTTCCCATAGTTCATAGGGCTTCGGAAAAGCTACGGGATGCAGTCAGTTGAGATATCGGGCCAGGTGAGGACACTTACTGCCAATACCCGGCAGTATGACAAATCCTTCTTGATATTTGATTGCACAGAACCCTACCGCATATGCTAACTCTAGCGGTAGCGTTGCCAGGAGCGAATACTGGTGTATACTTAGTGATTATATGGGTAGAAAGTGTCGTAGAGCATACAGTCATAACTCTTTTAAATGCTCCAGAGTTATTGCTCCACCTAAGGAGAGTTAGACAAGGAATTTCTTTAGGAAAAATGGACCGACTTCAAGCATCGAAATCGGTCGAATGACCAGAGATGGAACACGAGAAAACACGAGAGCTGAAGTATGGGATGAGGGACGGAAAAGAACACCGGCTGAATGCGTACTGACCAGGACCGAGACGATGCTCCATACCAAGTAGGTCTCCGGAGAGGTATGACACATACTAAGAAGAAAAAGAGTGTACACAAGCTACTGTCGAGAAAGTAAGAGGCAACTAGAGAAAGCGCGACGTGATAAGGCGGGAGAGTTGGAGGCACATCAAAGCACCTATATGTAACCTGCCTGATGCGGTACCGAATCATCCGTTTGTTACTCCTAGTGCGCATTTGATAACATCGGAAATGATGACGGCCGCTATGTAGTGAATAGTTTCGTAAACCACTGAAACAGCGTACTCAGTGGAGCGCGAGGAGCAAGAGTGATCCGTGTCCTGGACAGTAGAATATTTATTCGAGGGACCAAAGGTAGAAGAAAGTAAAAGATCATAGTAGCCCAACCAGAAGTGTGCCAGTGAAAGTGTGTGCGAAATGTCTCAGAGGCGTTTCAACGAAGGCGCCTACTTTGTAAGCAGACCGCTGAAGGTCCTTTCAAAAAGCAGTGTTACAGTTTCAGTTATTCCGAAACTCGAGACATAAGTAGTCTTGTCGCAGACTCGCAGTTGTATTTGTTTATGGAACAGTTAAGAAAGAGTACGCCGCGGCTGTGAGACAGTAAAGCTGGGGTTCGGTAAGTACCTGCAGGGTCGCAACTTGCAACGCCCATGTGCTCTGCTACACCCCAGGACCAGCAATTGATACTTAGTACGGCAAAGGGATGAATAGAAACACGGGCGCTCTACAGTTGAGATGGCATCGAGACGAAAAGAATCTCCGCATAGGCCCTTTGGTGGACCGCCTAGTAACCTACAATGTGTTTGAAACGCCGCCGGCCTAAATTGACCAAACGGCGCTGCCGTCGGAGTCGGGTTCATTCAGGTCACGTGATCAACCCATAAAACTTTTTGTTTATTATTTGGTTGCCTTCCTTATACTTGACGCAGGCCAAAGGCTGCGATGCTCGTTCCGCACAAGACTCTGTCTACGTTCGCGAGCGGGTAAGGTCTGAGTATTCAGTCTCCCTAGATTGGCTCTCGCCGGGCCTGGCAGTAATAACCTGCCAAACGACATATCAGAAACTCGTCACAGCTCCTTTTGTCTCGGAGACCTACCTCTTCGGAGGTAGTGAGAGCTGGGCTCTGTGGCATGGAATTTGTCGTGGAGGCTGGGTGAGTTTTCCGCAATCTGTATCATCTTTTTTCGTCGTCGCAGGCGTTCCTTTTTGGAATGCGGGAGCCTATCGTTTTCGGAAGTTCTTTCAATCCGACGGGCTCCGCGGTAGGCGTAGCCTGCCCTGCATATCATCTGCCCTTTCCTGTGGATCAAGAACACCAAGGATCATTGAATCTGTGAAGCTGTCGAACGACTTGGATGACCAGTCGTCAAGAAACCTGTGCAATATTCTCTAAGCAGTATCTATGCTCAGTGACCTGCACTGATTGACTGCAGTTGCAACTGTACCGACTTTTGTGTCGTAACGTGTCTCAACGTTTGCGCTCGAGCGCTAGTACGCCGTCTTAGGGTTTACACCTTCTATATCAGGAAATGAATCCCAGTTCTGGGCCAGTGCGATGACGTTGAACTTCACCTCTGGATGCAAAGGCTTGAAAATAGCTGCACCCGGTCAGTGGCAGATGATTTGGCGACGAGAAGGTGAGATTGTGGTTTTCCTCGCCCTTGAGTGCACTTTGCAGCACATTTGTTCTTGCCGCGTCGCGAACGGCGAGGACTTGTGGAACTCGATTCAGACTACTCTTGGTCTGCGTCACAATTTTTGGATTTCTTTCTCTCTTCGGAGAGAGCGTATGTAGTGACTTGTTGTATTCTGACAGGGAATGTATCTGGCATTGTCATCGCATAGCATCGTGCGACGTGGACCAATACTATACAGCCTTGGCTCGGACCGATATTCCCTCCGTCGCCCTTGGCCTGCCAAGTCAAACGGCTCATCTGCCTCGATGGAGTTCCAATGCCAGATCACTAGGTACGGTACTATAAAGTTTAGGTTATAACATACATACAAACGTTCACCTGCCTTTACAGGCTGTGAGCGCTGAGGTACAAAGTTCTAATTGCTGTCATGAACGTGCACTTCACTATCTCTCCCATAACAAAGTGCACTCCTCCCCAAACATCGCTTTACCTAGCGATTGTTGACCTGTCGACGCAGAGACTTTTCCTGCAGAAGTAGCATGTTTCTGTTTATCCAATGTCTTTGATATTTCTTGCCTACCCTACATCGATCAAGAGATGAGCCGAGATTCTTCAAGGTCAAAGCGACGCACCCAACAGACCACCGGCAATCCTTGCGTTGTGGTTGTTCTTACAAGTGATTCATTACATTGGCCACGTCGAGTGCTGTTCTGGATGAAACCAAACATGATTGATGGGTTAGTTTGAAAGAATCACTCACTTTATCATCCATCGTGTTTTCGGATGTGTTTTTCGGTGTTTTTGTCGACTAACGGCTGCCGATGACAGCTTTAAGAGTTTTGGTGGTGCCACTGACGCCAGACTTGACGTGTTAGTGTCAGGTGGGTTAGACCGCACTTGAAGATAACCATAAAGGCTACCGTGATATTTCCTCCGAATTGAGATCCGCAGAACATTTATCCCGTATGCGCTGGCCAAGATATCGGATGTCGATTAGTGCTGAAAGAAAAGATATGCATGGCGCACTTCTTGAGCGTGGGTCAGCAGACCGGCTCAGTACTGAAACAGCAGACAAAGTCCTTTGAGGAACAATCACGATCTACAGGGCTCGAAGTCGCTGCGGCGAGATGCGTGCGCGTGAGAGATGAAGCAGGACGCCGCGATAGCACGGTTGTGGGAAGCTGTGGAGGAAGTTGTTTGGGCTCTTGATGATCATCGTTAAAGTCAGTTATGTATGTCGTGGGAGTCGTGCTGCATGATTCTCGGAGAACACGTAGCCTCCTCACCATTCATCCGATTCGCCGACCACTTTGTAGCGGAATCAAATTTGAAGCTGCTCTCGTGAGGCCTTTTGAAGTCATCGCAGTGCTTCAATTCTGGACAGATAGCCTGAGATAGGTCAATTCTTGCCATGACATCACCCACATCCGGTCCGAGCTATGTCTCTCGGATACAATACATATGAATTGCCTCATAGCTGTTCATCGACGTCCATCTTTAGAGCTTTACTGATGGCCGATGGTGGCATTGTACGTCTTGGCAATTTGGCAATAGCGAGGGAAGTACGAACAACGTCATGACGGGAGAAGTTTGAAGGTCTTTCCCTTGGGCTGTAAGCTCTACAGTGCGACATCGGGCGATGACATCAGGGTCTAAAAGGTTGACCTAGTTACGCTTCAACTTGGGGTCGATGATTCATTGCGTAGTTGGGCGGCTGAGAAGTGATACCCATTGATGGAGTGTTCGTCTGTTTTGGAGCGGCCTGACATCTATTGGCAAGTGCTGAGAAAGTGAGTATCAGTACTTACCACCGAACACAGCCTGAGCCAGAGAACAGACTCGGAACAGTGTAGAAAACAACGGAATAAGTAGAGAATTATGAATCTGTGAAATCTAGGAGATGGTGAGCCAACGACGCAGCGTAGCAGCGAACGTACCTTGAATATAATACAGTTGGTAGATCATTATGCTGGGACAAGTGGTTCATTCAATCCGGGCTCGCAAAGACGCGTCCTACTGTTTAAGCCTCGTCACCGAATGATAGCAACGCCTTATTCTTCTTCGTCTTTTTCTTTGACGGAACCAATGATTTCTCTGCAAGTTCCTCGAGATCGTCGCCACCAATCTTTCGCTTCTTGGCCTTTTTCACAGCACCTTTGCTAGACGAGAAAGACAGGCTAGGCGGCGGCTCTTTCTCTTTCTTCTTTGGCGCAGGCTCTTCACCACCAGTGACGTCGGGCTCTGCCAAAGGCTCAAGACCTTTCTCTATACAAGAGTTGGAACTGAATGAGTGATAAGAATTTGGTTACCTTTACGCCGAACATTCTCAGCCTCTCTCTCAGTCAAATGTTTGCCCTCTTTGAGCACGACAACCTGCGGCTTCTCATCCTCGAATTCATCCTCGCTTCCAGGATCATCCACGGGTCGCTCAGGTATCGGTGGTCGACGCGGAATAGGCACGCGCCCGTTGCCCAAATCTTCAAATTCATCGCCATATTCGTCCTCCTCCTCCTCCTCTGGAATCCCCGCAATCTTATTCTTAAACTTCTGAAGAAACGCGGGAGTAGTTTGAGAGTAGGAAAGCCGCGAGGATAGCTGGTGCTTGGTTGGTTCTTTGGGCGCCATGTAGTTCGGGCCAAACACGCGTCAAGTCTTCAGCGCTTCTTCTTCGGCATTCTGTCGTACATCCTCCTCTCTGATTCAAAGCACACCCGTTCCACCTTGGTAGACACCTCGAATCATATAAACAGCAAACGGAGGCCATACTCTAAGTCTATCCATTGAACAAGAAATACTAGTACAGCCTGCATAATTCCGAGTAGGAGAGGCCCCATGAAGCTCCTCTAGGTCCAATGCTCGAAATGATATCGAGTCTACTAAATGCCACCGTGGTACCATATGCACTGTATGCTGATGCTACAATGAAGTGATTAGTGTTGCAGACAGTATTCGGGCGCGGTGTTGGTATGCTAAAGTTGTGTTTCGCGACGGAAGAATCATCAAATGACGACAGACGTGACATTTGAAGATGAGGAGGGCTTCGCAGCAATGGTTTTCAAGAAGATACTGGGTTCGGCTCGAGTACAGGCTGGTCCAGTCTCACACGTTTCAAAAGATAGGCGTTCTCGTTGGTTGAACTGTGCGGAGAGAACATCCAGTCGCACTCCGAATCCACAGAGATACCGCCACTGCTGTGAGTATCTTCCGATGGTGTAGACGTAGAATCGGCGAACGAATTCATGCTATCCCAGCTGAGGACTGGTAGTAGAGAAGGAGAACGGATATGGTCGGGCGAGTCGATATGTTTCGATTGAGGAGACGTAGACTCGCAAAACGAATCCTTTTTTATGTTATCAAAGTCAACGACTGACGGTAAATCCTGGTGAGGTGGAGAACAGATGGCATGGTTGTCGGACCAGTCAAGGTGAACAGAGTCTAACCAGACTGAGATATCGCGTTCGCGTTTGCGAATTATAGAGTCTTTGGCTACATCCGGGAACGAGCGGTCCACTTTTCCGTTGTCGCTAGTCACGCCCAGTGAAGACGGGTGGCCTGAACCAGATTGACCTCCTCCTGACGATCCAGCACGATCTCCTGATCCGTCGATTCTGTCCTGGCCTTCTTCGGTATCCATTCCGCCTGCGTCCCCACCACCCACATTCCCATGCTCCCCATACATCCTTGATCCACTTGGTAACACCCAGAATTTCGCTTTCGTTTTCATTAGCTGCAACTTTTCTAAACTATTGAAAAGCTCAAGGGCCGAAAAACAAGTTTTATGGTCTTCCGGAAGATTCATCTTGGTGTCGAGGGCAAGCGCTAGGACAGGAGCAAGACCAATATCGATGAGCCAATAAACATTCTTGTCTTGATAGAACAGATCTGCCGCTGTAAGACTCCCGATGGATAGTTGAGAGGTTTGTTGTGGAAGCAAGCCGGGGACTGTTCCGCATATTCTGATTGTGTTACCGGTTGAACCAGGTACCAAAGGCCATTGACCTATAAGGCGATCAATGACAGATATTGTTTGATTTCTTGGATATTCAACTGTGCTTAAGGGAAATCAGCCCTGAAGCCAGAAAAAATAAAAGTTCATTACTTTCTAGTGCGTAACACAGGAAAATCATCAAAGAAAATCACTGCGTGAGGGTTTCGTTCTAGGGCAGCTATCCGGAGGGAGCCCGCAGGAATAACTTCGAACAGTTTAATACATGGCCAAAGAGGTTCAGGAGTCGCTGTCTCAATTTCATCGAGGAACTGAATGGAGAGGTATGTAATCACGGTAAGTATATAGTTGACTAAACTGACCTCCCAGAAAGAGAAGTTGAGATCTTGCTGCTCGATAGCCTCCAAAACGTTCAACGAGACGCGAGAGTATGGGTATAAATACATACCTTCTCGACGCGGAGGTGAAGGTGCTCTAGAACGGCGAGAGAGGGTAAGAGTGCGAGCTCGTTACGTGTCTGATAATCATGGCATTTGGTACACACTATATGTGTCATCAACATTATTAACTTTGAGCGATGTACTCACAGAGGAGGCCATTGTGGAGGCCATCGCGGTCGTACTTTGGGGATTTGAAGATTCCAATACGAGCAGCAGCCTCTACCTGTTATTTTCAGGACCGAAAACCTGAGATATGATTCAGCGCACCAAAGCAGCTCCCTTTTCATTTGATGCGTGAAGTAAATGCGCAGCTTGCAGTCGAAATCTCGCCAGACATATACAGCAACATTCAAATTTCGTTCTGAGTGCGTTTGTTGTTGTTTCCGTAAAATTGGTACTTACGACCTCCACTGAGGACATCATTTAGAGAAACGTTGTGCAACACACGTGACCGACACGCTGATCTTTCTGGTGCCAGTGGTGTAGGGTTTCAATAGTCCAAGTAGCATTCAGACTGCAAGTCCTTACTCATCGAATTTCTCCGTACTTTCGCGTCTCAGGCCCAATCCCTTCTCCTTATCCCACTGCAGAAATGGCACTTTATGTCTCTCAACTTCTTTCACTTCTCGGCTACGCTTTTTACTACCTTTCCCTCCTCCTGACGAGTCCCCGTTTCTTTAGCTCTCTTTGGGAAGCTCGTGCTTGACCTTTCGGCTCAATTGCTCCAAGTTGTAAGAGTCGAGCGGACGTGAAGAACAACCTGAGACTCTAAAATTCAAGTTGAATACTTTGCTTACCCTAACGAGATCTATAGTAATTTACTGATATGCCTAACGTTCGAGCTCCCTCAGCTCCTACGGATTTTTCGTAACTCCGCAGACTGTTTCATTGTCATTTACTCCACCACATTCACCTCAACATTACTCAATTTCCCTTCACTCCTCCATTCCTCAATGACATCCAAGAAGCTTGCAACTCCTTCTCCCCAAGGTGCCCTCCTTGCATCCTTCATTTGTTCCTCCAGTGGATTATGTGCTGTCTCCCCTTCCCTGTTAAAATAACTTGGCGTACAACCACCCATAGCCGCAAATGCCGATGCACGTTTCAGAACCTCACCCGTCCATGCTTTCTCACCTTCTTCACTTGGTTCCACTGTAAATCGGCTTCCTCTTGATGCTTGCACACGCTTGGAGGCTTCGTCTAGGATGTACGCAACGTGGATGGCCAATAGATCGAGTTGAAACGTGTAATTCGCTGCAGCGCCAGACTGGCTGGGGCTAGGGAGGAACAAGTTTGGGAATCCTCTCGTCATCACACCATGCAGCGTTCCCATGCCTTCAGTCTCCCACTTTTCATCCAAACTTCTCCCGCCACGACCGATAACTTGAACGCCGATCATTGTGAAAGACACGTGGTACCCTGTGCTGAATATCAACAGATCCAGCGGATACTCAACACCATCAACGACCACCCCATCCTTTATGATACGATCCACGCCCTTCCCATCTGTATCAACAAGATGCACATGCGGCATATTGAAAGCAGGCAAATAGTCATCATGAAAGCACGGTCGTTTGCACCACCCGGGATACCACGGCTTCAACTTTTGCGCCGTCTCTTTGTCCTGGACAATCTCATCAACCCGCTTGCGTATGCTTTCCTGTCTCGTCAGGTCTAGCGCGTGCAGATTCGCAACATGCTTCGGGATATCTGACTCGGGATTCTTGATATTTCTTACTGCGGGGCCACCGACCAACGCTGAGTATGATGGCATATATGTCCAGCCATCGGCGACCATGTTGGTTGAGGGGGCAGGTGAAACATTGCACAGATGTTCCATGAAGTTGAGTGAGCGCAGGCGCTGCCATCCCTTGCCTGTAGCTACCTCATTGTGAAATTTGGATTTGTCGGTGGGGTGTTGTCCGCGCATGTCAACGGAAGAAGGGGTACGCTGGAAGACATAAAGTTCCTGTGCCCACTTTGCCAGTTCAGGGACCACTTGGATGGCTGTCGCGCCGGTGCCGATGATGCCAACTTTCTTACCCTTCAAATTCGTGAGTGCAGGGTCTGAGGGCGATCCGCCAGTGTATTTATAATCCCAGCGGGACGTGTGCAAAGTGTGCCCCTTGAAATCCTCTATACCTGGAATTCCAGGTAACTTGGGGAAATTCAGCACACCTGTGTGCGAAATCACAAACTGCGCTCGAACAGTCACATCTTCCTTCTCCTCTCCTTTCTTCCGCGTCATCGCTACAAGCCACTCACTCGCCTTCTCATCCCACTTCAACCCTGTGACATGCGTGTTGAACCACGCTTTGTCCTTCAAATCCCACTTGTCTGCAATCCGATTTGCGTGCTCCCGCAACTCGTCCCCATAAGCATACTTGTGCTTCGGCACATACCCCGTCTCTTCTAAGAGTGGCATGTAGATGTAGCTCTCGACATCGCACATCAGTCCCGGATAGCGATTCCAGTACCATGTACCTCCAAAGCCGCCCGCGTAATCACTGAGTCTAATATCATCGGCATTAAATCCTGCTTGCACGAGGCGTATAGCGAACATCAGCCCCCCGTATCCAGCTCCGATTATGAGGAACTTGATCTGCAAGCCATCATTCAGGTCTGCTTGGGGTTGTGGTGGGTCTGAATCAACCCATGGGTCTTTTTGGAAGTGGGCGAATTTAGAGGAGTGAAAGATGTCGGTATATTGTTTGCTGCCTTCGGGACGGAATTTTAGACGCTTGTCACGTTCCTGAGCGTATTGTTGTTGGATCTGCTCGATGGAATGGGCATCCAGGTCCATAATGGCGACTGTAAAGCACAGAGTTGGAGTTCGTGGTAAACCGCCACCCCTGGCTTATGAATCTCCGGGCTTCTGAATTGGATACGAATGAATCATGGGAACCGGTCAAGCTCAACTAATCGGACAGCCTCAGCGTGTAACAATTTACTGTTCTTCATTCAAATACAATACACAAATCAAATGCGAAAGCTATAGTATGAATACAAAGGATATTGAGTATGTAGTTTGCTAGTTCAAACATAATCACATAGTTTCAAGCGCTGCTTGCCTGGTTAATAAATGGCCCGTCTAAATTGCCGTGGTTTCCCGTCGTCAGAGTGGAATTCGCATAGTATAGCTTTGGCTTCCGTGTTGCACGAGCCATCACAAAATAATCTCAAACGGCCTAGAGACCCAAGTCGGGGTATCCCCACGTACAATTACTCGTGCAACATTCATTCTGATGTGCATTAATGGACAGTTGGCGGGGAATGGGGTATGTATTCGTGTATCCCTCTCGGTACGCTTGCTGAAGACAACAGTTGGTGACATACTTCCTCCCCATCATTTTCTCCAATCTCCAACGCGGGTGTCAAATCTTCACAACAGCAGTTAGTCTAGTACGTCCTTCCTCTGTCCTTCCTTCCTTCCCTAACAAAGGTCCCCAGCAACTTTGCAAACATCCTCTCCGCATTCGGAGCCTTCGTCGGAGCCTCAGGCCTCAGTAAGCGACAGAATTGGCCGAAGAAGACGTCTGTATATCGGAACATTAGTTCTTGCGGTCTTACTTACCATCGTTGCCGTCTTGAGTGCACATTGTACGAACCCCCTCTCTCTCGTCGTCGTCGCCGTCGTCTCTTACTCTCTTTGGTAGATGGAGAACCAGGCAACACAAATATCACAGGTGCCCACGCATCCATCGCATTCATCTTCCTCTTCGGAATCGCGTATAGCTTTGTCTATACCCCACTTCAAGCATTGCATTGTGCCGAGGTTATGAATCAAGAAATGCGAGCAAAGGGTATGGCAGTGCATATCCTCATCGAATTGTGCTGGGTACGCTTCCGAATCCCCTTGTCTTCTCTTCTCCTCGCTTCCTCTCACTGCAACACAGCTTCATAAACACATTCGCAAACTCCGTGGGCTTGCAGAACCTAGGCTGGAAATACTATTTCGTCTTTGTAGCATGGGATGTCTGCGCGTCTGTATTGTGGTATCTCTCTTGTGTCGAGACCGTCGGGAGGACTTTGGAAGAGTTGGATGGGGTGTTTGAGGAGACGTGGCCTGCGAGGGCTAGTGTTAGGAAAGTTGGGGTTAGAGTGTAAAGAGAGAAGGTTGGTTGATCATATACGTGTGTGTGTATCTTTTTTTCTGGAAGAAATAGTTTTTCTGGTTTCTATTCATACATTTGACAGTCCGCCTTGAGCATATATGTTGGCATGCACACAAGTTCCCCCAGCTGTGCGAATTGCGAACTGCGTCATTGCATTATTACCAGCTCCAAATCAACCACCCGACGTTCGCATCACATTGCCCTACAGATGTTAGCATATGTGCATCTGCGTGCCTTGGACAGGGTCTGGTTACTTTGAGAATGTATGCCAGTGGGTATAGAACGCTGTTGAGCTGCTTTATCTCTTGCCTCTCTTCTACTTTTCTAACGGTTCATGACCCCTGATCAAGGGCCAATCCGTATTCAGTAGACGAGGAATGTTGAGTGAAGCAACCTCACCCGTGTGGCTTTTCGGTACCGTATCCCAACACCATTGCAAGTCCAGTTCCACCTTTGCGGAGCATAGAAAGCCACTCACATCGTGAATGCAGAATTACTCACAGGATTGTGTAGCCTCTCGTGCTTGTCAGAACGACATGGTTCTTGTCGATTCCGCCTCAGACAACGGGTACGTCTACCAGTTGATGACCAGTGTATCAACCTGGATCACCCAATACTTCCTTCAAGTTTGTTGATAAACTGACAATGTTGATGGAGGTGCATCGACGGTGACGTTCTGGAGGTGGAACTGGACACAACGTGTTTCTACGGTTGTTAAATTTTGTTTGTCACTCGTTTCTTGCAGTTATCCAGAGTTATGCCAAAGTCACTGGCACTGGATTAGTTCGGGAGAAAGAGTTGAATGATTCTCGTGATATCACGGTGACAGTTGTTCCCCTTCACAAGGCCTTCATGCTGACCAGCGTACGCTTTCCAGATATTGGATCTTCGAATTTGTCTAAGGAGAAGACGGCTGCTTTTGATGCCAAAAAGTCTCTTGGGAGAGCTGGGGTTTCAGGAAAGTGGGAAAGAACGCGGCTTTTGTCACTGCAGACTATAAAACATGTACATTCAAGGTAGATTAGTAGAGTTCGATGCGACGCTCTCGCTGCGGGAATCCACAAATTCTAACGCAATATCTCGTAGGTGATAGCTCATCAGCAAAATGTAGTTCAACTTTTCAACTTTCCAACTTTTGGCATCTGGCTGGCACTAACCATAGGCTAAAATGCTTGAATTTTGAGATATTATAATAGTCTGACTACATTTATTTTTGAACTTTTTGGCCTCAGACACATAGGTTTTTAACTTATCAACTTTTGACCTTTTTGAGACTTTTATGGGACTTTTATGGCTTGTGGGGACTTGTACAAGTCCCCACAAGTTGAACTACATTTTACTGATGCTGACCGTATGAGCTCAGTAACTGCAGTTCATGCCTCCCTGGCTCAAACTGATCCAAGTTGTAACCCTGCAATCTGAGTTCAGTCTCTGATTTGTTAATTTCAGTTGACTTGTGTATTTCAGCTGCATGGACAACCCGACGCTCTTTGCCCTCCTCCTGGATCGAAAGCTCCACATCATCTCTCTCTCGACTATGCAGTAAATGCAATCGCAGGCGTGTTGGTGTTTGGAGGAATATCATGATATGTGCAATTGTCCCCTCCCAGCGGCAGACATATTGGCCGTTAGGGCCTATGAACTGTGGAGAGAGATAGAATGTCGACGAATTGGTCTTTTGCTGTTCCCACCATCGATCGCGGTTCCGTTGAATGAAGGGAAGATCTACTTCAAAATCCGAAGAGCAGAAGAGAAGGTGATCATTTTCTGAAATGTGTTGAATCAGGTCTGGGTCGACTCTTATCAAAGAGCGACAAGAACTCTTCTCAGCGACAGTGCGAATGACATCGATGGATGAGATATCGGATACGTCATACACCGTGGCTGAGCTGACCTTGGCTACAAATGCGTTCTCTTCCGGATATGATCTCTGCCTAGCCTCGTAACCAGGCGCTCACAGCCGAGGGGACATCGGACGGAAACCTCGTGTGAGCGCCTGGTACAATTCCGAAAATAGCTCGCGTACACAGTCGCCGTGCATTCGGTTCCTCATTCTTCGCCACTGCCAATGCCCAACTTTCAGTAACATCTTGAGGTATGGTCCAATCATCATTCAATTAAATTAATCAGCCAATTTGAGGTGTAAACACGATAAAAATCCCAAATGAGCATTTGGGGGGCACACGTGAATTGCATGTGCAAGGATGCTCGCAGCTTTGTTCCAGTGCAACGGAGCAAAGATTACATCCAGAACATCGTTATAAATGCTGTGTATAACCTAGAATACCACCCTGAAGCTTGCTGAGTACCTCGGGAGGATAAAATTTTTGAATTTTGTGTATGCTATCTATTTTCGGAATTGTACACGGCCACGGCTCTATAGTTGGGTCCTGGCTGGAAATCTGACGTTAGATATCTAACTGAAATCCATTTTTGAGACTTACGCAAGTTGAGTATGGTCTGGTATTGAACTGGGTGCAGTCAATGGAAGCTCAAGTTCAGATTCAATCGCAACTTGGTTTGGCTGAGTTTGGCCCTAACACCGGTTCAGTTTCAATCTCTGCTCCAGCTCCCGCTTGGCTCCCGCTCCACTCGTCTTCCGACTATAGTATGTCAGCAGCTCCTCCTTGCTCTCAATCTCACCTTCAGTCTCAGGCTCCTTCCACCCCGTATCACAACAGTCAGACCACTGTATATACTGAACCGTTGAATACATGAACTTTCCCTCCGTGCCCCCGTGTTTTATGTCCCAACATCGACTGCAATGACCTCAAGTTGGCCTCCATCCGCAACGATGATTGGACCCCTATAATCAAATCCGCCCTGTCCCCCTTGCCTGCCATGTCGAACTTCAAGAATCCTGAAGGTGAGTTGCTGCGTCCTGTGAGGTACTTAAGTATACATGCCATTCCGTCAGTATGGCAGCCTGGAACAGGATCCAACAGGCGACTGTGGCAATGCATAGCGTGTAAAGATGACCTCTGGCGAGATGCCAAAGCAGCCAGAAGACATGAAGCGGCCACATCTCATCAACGAGCTACCGAATTCTATATCAGCAATTTGCACAGTGCCTCCGCATCAACATCCGAGGACCCTTCAGCATCCGAGCCCGAGGCACGAGTGAGGGGTCCACTTGAGCAAGTCCTTGACGAGCTTGCTGCAGGACATGTACCACCAGTCTGGCCGTCCTTTGAGCCATCAGAGGATCCAGCAGACTCTAACACCATGATGGTCGATCCAGAGCCCCTTTTAGCTGGGATGGAGCAAGGTCGTCTTGAGGTGCCAAGTGATCATATTGCTACAATGGCACTTTCACTTCGAGACTGGTTGACTGTTGGTGATGACCGTTCTGTTGACTCAGAGACAGAGGAAGATGAACAAAGTGAGCCCGATGTAATTGGAGGTGGGTATGGTCTCATTCCGCCTAACCTAACACTGGTGTACCAGGTCCAGAAAATGATGCAGACAATGTGGGCGCACCACGTCCCCGACAAAGGCAGACACCCAACGAAAACCCTGACTGGTTTCCATGGCCTGACAAGACGGTCAGCTATACTCCCATTGCAACCTCATACTATTCACTGGTTCTCAGACTTGTGTCCTTGACATTTTACGACACCTTCCACGAACAATCTTTTCTGACCACCAGATGGAAATAATTACTTGGGGGATGTACATCTTGGGCATCGATTACCTACCATCAAATGACGTCCTCAAAGACACTGCCAACAACCTTCAAAAACTATATGGAGTGGAGACAATCCGTTATCAGGGGAAGCTGGGCCACCTATATTATGTTAACAACCTTCGGTCAATTATAGCGCAGGTACGCCGAGCCTTTCTTGCAAGCTATGCTACTACTCGTAGCTAATAGGAAATGGCCAATCCACGTGTACGGCCTCATTTGGTCTTTTATCCTGAAGACTCTGGACCCAAGCTCGAACAGTCTTCTGAGCAAAAGGGCTGAGTTTTCCGAAGCGTGCATTTACAGCAGCCAATTGCCCCAATGATGACGGTGATGAACTTGAAGAGGATGGTCTGGAGTTGGAAACCACGGAACCGCCAGCCAAACGACGCAAGACCAAACGTGGGGGAAAGGCTGTCAAGGGAGAGGACTACTGGTCAATGTTTGAGAGTTATCTGGCCAAGAAGATCAAAGATTTCAACGGCTCCAGCTATGACTCTGCACTCTGGCAAGCGTAAGTCTCTCAGTATTGACCCCTTTCAAAAGAGCTCACCTACAGTCAGAGACATTGCAAATGTTGTTCAGAATGACTGGCATCGATGGGGAAGTTATACCGGTGCATATGGAATGGCCGCTATTCCAAACTAGAGCTTTAGAGGCTCAGGGCGGCAGCAGTTCAGAGAGAAGCAACACTTCTGGCTCTAATCACTCACGTAGCACAAGCCCGGAAGCTGCCTCTGGCTCTGGTGTTTGGTAGAATTGCACAATACTCGATGTATTCAGAAAAAGAATGTATTGATGCCGCCAGGATGTGAGGCTTTTCTATATACGAGTGGAGGCAGCTGCAGTCTCGTCAGAAAGTATAAGTGTATGTAGTGCACCTGAAAACACGACCGCAGATCTGTTGTAGCCATGACATTGAAATTTGGATGACGACGGACTTCCGAGCAGAAATGCAGGGTGTGACACAGTGTGACTGAAGTTCAACTTGCTCTCAACCGCGTTCCCTGTCGCAATTGCGACCGCATTGTTGTGTATGGTACTAATCATTTCGTCTTTAGGTGACCTTAGAGTATGGGATTTGGACTACTTCTGGCTGGTGGGGTGTCTATGTGTCTTAGTACTGGCTTGCCTGGTCTGGTCTTCTGGGGCTCTCTGCGGATCTGGACTGGCTGAAACTGTGCACTTCTGTTACTAAACCTGTTTTGCTAGATATGAACCCGTTTGTGGAGTACCCATAGAAGAGTGTCAGGGAACAAAAGGTCGGGCAAAGGCAGTGTAATGGGTTGATGATTTGGTATTTCCTTTTTGCTGTCAAATATGCGCTGACAATGGTCTGTTATAGATTCTATCTGCCATTGACTTCGATATCAGTTGCTACTCAGCTTGGTGGGTACCTCAAATAAGGATTTGGGAAGTCTAAGAGCGGAGGGATGAGGACACGAAGCCAACGGTTCGTATGGCCTTTATATGTATTCACTGGCTACAATACATATTTTTCTACCACTATTCTGCTATATCTGAGCCTGAAGAGGAACGGAAAGGGGAGCTGGTTGGAGTGCTGGACGACATCAGATTGAACCTAAGTTTCAATCTGAGCTCAAACGGCAATTGAGCTGTGATGGAAACCAGACGGATTTGATGTCGGCTTAAGGGGAACATTTAAGCGCGTCGATTGATTTGATTTGATCTCAGCGCATACTTTACAGAAACCAAGCCGAGAGTGAATCAGAGCCCGGCTGTGTACAGGTCCCTCAACGCGTGATGTTGAGGGACCTGCATCAGGTCTAATCTCTGCCATGAATATCGCCGTTCCAGCTGTACGAATCTCGAATGAATGTACTGGAAGTCTGTCATCCAAGTAGACTCTGGCTCTGGATATTTGTAGGCCTGTTCCAATTGCTTCGGTTCTGCTTTGCTGATACGTTCGAGCATGGCCTCCATTTCGGGTCGCTCGTAGCTCCATTGCTCATTCCAGTGTGTCAACTTGGGCTGCAATCGCTCCATAGAAGCACGCTTTTCATCGTCACTCTCGCCAAACCATTCAAGCTCTGTCGTCACCTCGGGAAAAGCAGACGACCCCTCTTCGATGGCTGCAGCCCACTTCGCCTCTATAAAGGTCTGTCCGGCTTGCCATATGCTAGCAAGCTCGTTATCTCTTAGAGTCTCCATGATATCCTCCCTCCGTACTTTCACTTGGGCTCTTTCATACTCCAGTCGCCCTTCCTGAATGGATGACCACTCTGTTGAGAGCAACCTTTTCTGGTATACATGACCAACATCTTTACCGCTTTGATGGACATGTACGCGGACCTTCTTCAGGGCAGCTGATAACTGGAGGTGAGCAAGCTCTCGCTTTGTCCATTCCCGCACAAGCAGAACATTGAACGCGTACAATTCTCGTTTAGCCTCGTCGCTCCGAGTCAGGCTGGTTGAATCTGCTAGGACACGATGACAGTCATTACGCCCATCACGATACATTGCCTTCACGCTGTCGGCAATCCATCCTCCCCAAGTCTTCATCAGCCTCTTTTTCAAACGATACTCATGACATTGTTGGAGACAGAGAAGGTCGTGTTCTGTCAGATTTACGGTAGATGCCGGGCTTTCTTGACTCTGAGTCTCCTCCTCGGGCCTGGGAACAAGGCTCCACTTCCATCGCAGCCAAGCAATACCGTGGTTTCCAGAACGATTCAGGGATCGTAGTAGAGAATGTTCACCAAGGTCGTGAACTAGATTGTCTGACCGATGATGACCCGTTCGGGATTGCCAGTGTATTGTAGCCACCATCTCATCAATATCAGTGTTTGGAGTGACCGAAGTATTGAAACACGCCAATTTTTTGTCATCAAGATAGAGGGTAGTTGCAGTGCGGTCTGTCAAGTCAAGTAGTATCATCAACAGACGTATCTGAGTGTGCTCTTTGTTGACAGTAAGAACAAAATATAATGCTGCATTGTTTGGATTTTTAAAGCGAGTAAGCGGGCCCGTGCATGGAGTAATCTGTTTAAGGAACTTCTGCTCCGGAACAAGCAGAACTTGCTTGGGACAGTCTGAGTCATCGACGACACGAAGAGCATCGATGTCAAAATGTGTTGTTATAGGTGGTCCCTTCTTCGTCAATCTCAAACTGACATCAATCCCCGTCCTCTCATCAAAGCTCGGGTTCCACGCCCATAGCAAGATGCGAAGAGCCGACAATGCAGCCTCCAACCCCAACCAGACTAAGGGACCAGACGAGCGACTGTTTGTGACAAGTGTGAAGCATCCAATATATCCAGCAACAGCAGCAGGAAGGGAAATCAAAAGCAGAAGCCATGAGACTACAATGAAGGTGCGGTGAAGACGAGGAGTAGGAAAGTGCTCTGCGCGCTGCATAATGAGGGTATGGAGGATATAGCGGCGCGACAGTGGCAAAGATGATGGCACATAGTATTCTGAGGTGTCTTTAGAAACTAGATACCTCTCGAGACTCCATAGACACTCTTCAGCAGGGAGACTCTCATCCCAGAGTATTGACTCGGCCTGATCGCCTCCGCTTTCCTTTAGATCATCAACAAGCCGGTGCATGATCATGAAGACAACCCGGCTCTTCATGAGTGAAATCACACGGGACTGGATCAGAAACTGGCAGCAGACAGTCGCAAGACAGCTTCCCACAGTACGAAGGAAGGGAAAGACCCATGGTGAATGTATCGACTCCAGCGGGTCCTTTAGCAGAAGGTGAAGATAAGGAGTTCCACCGATCAACGCCGCAACTATGGTGCCGATAACCAGGTAGGTATTCCACCCAGTGCATCGCCATTGAACGGATAGGTTTTCCGGTGTGTCAATATGCTTCTCCTCAAGGATTTCGATCAGGCGCGACTCCGCCTTGTATCGCTTCTCATCCATACCAATCAGCGGAGCAACTTTACCAACTAGTTTAAAGCCAGCATTATCGAGCATTCGAGCACCACACCACAGACGTCCGGAGGATGTGAAGGATAATTTAGGGAATTTGAGTGATGGTTTACGGTGCCAGCGACGCCGGGAAGATAATCTGGGAAGAGGAGTGAATTCGAGTGATGGTATAGGGATAGAAATGCGCTTGAACCACGAGAGCGATGCTTTAGGGATGGAAATACTAGCGACGAGGACAGAAATGCCTGCCCTGACAATTCCAAAGCTTCCAAAGATGGAAAGAGGTGTAGCAGCAGCGTACAAGTAGCCTCCTTCGAGAGCAGAGCCTACATGCTTCTCACATTGTTCGGTTCCAAGAAGAGGCAAGAAGGCAGATATGTCTTGTACACCACTTGTTAATGTTCCTCCAAAATTCGTAACTGACATTCCTAGGAAAACGATGAGCGGGTAATCCCGTTCAGGTAATAAACACACTTTAGGAACGAAAACAGTTAGTAAGTGATGGGTAGTGCAAGACGGTTGCGACCTAGATTAAATAACGATTCAAAAGGGGGCAAAGGTTGGATAGCAATAAACCACCTCACGGTGGTGCGAAAGCAAGCAGCCTAGTCATTGCTGTGAGGCATCCTTTCTAGTGCTTGCTTCTGTATGCATTAGTTCTAAGATCTAAGGCACCGCCCATTCTTCATGTCAGCCTGGACCCTGAAAAGGAATCGTGAAATTGTGGTACAGGATACCCGAATGAGATGAATGTACAAGCTGCATTGTTGAGAATTAGAACGAAGCCGTTGATGTAAATCGATGAACATTGAATATTGAATATTGAACTCTGAGGAAGAGTCTGTCACTAGTCTGTCCCGTGACGAGCAAGCGTCCAAGGGACGACGCTTCTCATTCCCAAAAGCTGTACAGATGATAACAGATGTCAGGGACGCGTATTAGTGTGCTGTAGACACATGGACTTTGCAGATAACTTATCCAATGAGAAAAAAACCAGTAAACCAGTAACTAAGTAAAAAAAGTCTCTATATCAAATGTGACAGCGAAAAAAAAAGAGAAGAAACCAAAAACTAAGAGCACAACGACGACGACTCAAGGGTGGTAAAAGAACGATTGTCCATGTCCGTGACCCATTGGCAACGACTGCGATGGGGATGACGTTATATTGCCCGTCCCTTCGGGTGGGTAATGTGCAGCAGGAACTGCACCTTGCTGTTGTTGGACGGCTGTATAGACATACGGTTGATATCCGCGATAATTGTATGTTCTACTCTGAGTTTGGAATGGAGCAGAGCCTTGACCATAAGCCTGGATATTCGCAGCGGCGAAGAGTGATTGGTGCAGGGAGTTGGTGTGTCATTTCCGCAGCTGGACGTTGTTGGCTTTGGATCCCGCCTGAGGTTGATTGACTGGGTTGGTTGGGATACCGGCCCCAATTTGACTGTTGGAGAAGGTATGACGATGAGAATTGGAGTTGGGTGTTCATTTGGTCAAGAGAATTCATAGGCGGTGCTACAACGGATGACGATGATGGTGCAGAGGAAGATTGGATTCTACTCGAGGAAGCAGATGCGGTGGTGGTAGTGGCAGCGACGGCAGAGGATTTGGTATTCTAAAAACGCACTTCTCCGTTCCTGTCAAGCGTGAATTGGTTCGGGACCAGATCACGAACGGGGTCGCGAGACTTGTAGTAGTTTCCGACCTGCCAAGATGATAAGAATTCGGTCGAGAATATAGGAAAGAGAGGCACCTGAGCAGGCGTCTTTGAAGTCCCAAAATTGAGCACTGACATGGAGGACGCCGCTGCTGCGGGTGGAACAGCAGATTGTGATTCGACACGTCTCTGTGTGACAATTTGCGAAGAGGAGTCTTCTTTGGTGCCCCTGCTATCAACTTTGCAAGACCAAGCCCTTCATAGTCGCTTTGGAAGTAGTTTTGACTTGGAGAATCGTCTAAACATATGTCAGTACAGTTTATCGTCCACCTCAAGTGATCCCACCTTGTGAGGCATTGACGATGGAAATCACCACTGTGTTGGGCGAGTTCTAAGAACAGGCCTGGGGGCAGTCAGAACCCGTCAGATATCGAGCGAAACATACTCTTGTCCTCGTCAGTCCGTGTCGTACAGGTCGTATTGGTTCTTCCTCGAGAAGACGTTTCATGAGTGTCCATTGATCAGTGCGACGGAGGTGGGGGGTGTAGAAATTTCATTGTCATTGCCCTCGTACTACAGCAGCAGACTTGTACTGTCGTTTCTTTGGTCTCTTCGATGACCTCCGAGTGGGCTACATAAAACGAACTCAATCAGGGAGAATTTACCCTCTCTCTCTCTGCTTTGCGCTCGCCACATTGGACTTGTTGGCTAAGTGTGTCGTATGATGGAGCGCAAGATTTCGGGTTGGCAGATTTGAGTTGGTTACTACGACGGGTTTACACGGTCTTCACGAGTTTGTGTGTCTCTGAGACAGTGTAAGGTCAACGTTCAACAACTGGCTTTGGAAGATAGCTGACTGCATTCGGGAGTTTGGGTTCGAGGTCGCAGATGTCACAGTCACAGCGATCGAGCTTTCCAGCAGGAGCTACATATTCCATGACTATCTCGAAAATTTGCGAATGTCTCAGAAGCAAGGTTCTCGGTTCCTAAATCTCATCGCTTATGGATGGGATCAGGCTCATGATCTTTTCGTTGTATATTTCTTTGATTTTTCATTGTGCCAGGACGCGTTTCAGGAGATGCCTCAGAATGTGCGAATAACCTCAGGTTGAGAGGTAAGCTGGGGACAGTTTCTCTCACAAGGTTGCTAATGGTCTTTCAGTTGCATATCGAACCAAGTTCAGACAATTGTTGAGCTTACGGAGGCCTTATTGCAACCTTATTGTACAGAGCAGGGCATCCAATGATGGAGTGTACCATGCCCATCACTTTCCTCTCCATCGTAATAGTCCCCTATTTCGACGACGCGGACTCCCGGTTCTCGATCATCGCACACTTTCCGTCTCAACGCCTCCCGGTTTGAGAACCTGCAAACACTCCCTCTTGCGCAAGACCGTTTGGGAGGATACGTGTCCTACCACTGGTGATCCACGACATCGCATACGCTGCCAAAGAATCCAAAGAGACAATCCGGTCCTCTCGCTGACGTCATTCAGTGAAAGCCCGAGCCTGTAAGCGCACAATTGTTCGTGGCCGCTTATCCACTTGCCAACAGGACGAACTTGCCTCGATGAAGAATAGCTGTAATATTTGCATTCTTTTGCACCTCGAGAGCGCTCTTTAGTTTCATCTCTCAATGATAGGTTCCTCCGCTGGACCGTGCTCTTTGGCCGCTTTGATTACACCCGAGAACCTTGCTCCAAACCACAATACCTTCACCACTGCAATGACGTCAAAGAGAATCGCTCTGATTAGCATTTAGCGACATTCTGGTTGGCGGATGCCTCTTTCAATCCAAACAGCTACCAGGTGCTGTCCTGTGTATCATCGTTGTGTTGCGTGTCCTCACACCCCACCGCTACAGGTATTCCGCAACGTCAAGGACTTGGGGTAAGCGTCGAGTGTAACGAACGACACTCATAATTCCCTCTTCCAAGGCCGTAGGTGTTGGGGTTGCCGGTAAATTCCCGTCTTCCCGTCTGAGACACCAATAACACGCTTAGATGACACGGCTGCTTTCAACAATGCCATTAGCTGTACGTACTCAAACTTCAAATGTCTCCACTCCCCCATTTATGTCGCGTATAGCTGGTAATCGTATGTGCCTCTTCTACAGTCAGTTTGTTCCTAATTATCTGGCGTTCTAGCTCATTTTGGATTTTAATTTAGATCACACCCACTTTAGTCTCCATTCAGTTCCTCGATGAAATTGAGATAGCGACTCCTGAACCTCTGTGGCCATGTATTAAACTGTTCGAAGTTGTTCCGACGGGCCCCCTCCGAATAGCCGTTCTAGAACGAAACCCTTACGCAGTGATTTTCTTTGATGATTTCCCTGCGTTACGCACTAGAGGGTAACGAACTCCTATTTTTCTGGCTTCGGGACTGATTTACCTTAAGCACAGTTGATATCCAAGTAATCAAACAATATCTGTCAATGATCGCCTTATAGGTCAATGGCCTTTGGTACCTGGTTCAACTGGAACACAATCAGAATATACGGAACAGTCCTCGGCTTGCTTCCACAACAAACCTCTCAACTATCCATTGGAAGTCTTACAGCAGCAGATGTGTTCTATCAAACAAGAATGTTTATTGGCTCATCGATATTGGTCTTGCTCCTGTCCTAGCGCTTGCCCTCGACACCAGGATGAATCCTCCGGAAGACCACAAAACTTGCTTTTCGGCCCTTGAGCTATTCAATAGTTTAGAAAAGTTGCGGCTAATGAAAACGAAAGCACAATTCTGGATGCTACCAAGTGGATCAGGGACGGATGGGGATGCGGACGGTGCGGAACGTGGAGACGCAGGCGGAATGGATGCCGAAGAAAGCCAGGACAGAATCGACGGATTAGGAGATCGTCAGGAGGAGGCCAATCTGGTTCAGGCCACCCGTCTTCACTGGGCATGACTATCGACAATGGCAAAGTGGACCGCTCGTTCCCGGATGTAGCCAAAGGCTCTATAATTCGTAAATGCGAACGCGATATCTCAGTCTGGTTAGACTCTGTCCATCTTGACTGGTCCGACAACCATGCCATCTGTTCTCCACCTCACCAAGATCTGCCGTCAGTTGTTGACTTTGATAACATTAAAAAGGATCCGTTTTGCGAGTCTACGTCTCAATCGAAACATATCAACTCGCACGATCATATCCGTTCTCCTTCTCTACTGCCAATCCTCAGCTGGGATAGCATGAATTTGTTCGCCGATTATACGTCTACTCCATCGGAAGATACTCGCAGCAGTGGCGGTATCTCTGTGGATTCGGAGTGCGACTGGATGTTCTCCGCACAGTTCAATCAACGAGAACGCCTATCTTTTGAAACGTGTGAGACTGGACCAGCCTGTACTTGACCTGAACCGATGACAGACGTAACATTAGAAGATGAGGAGGGCTTCGCAGCAATGGCTTTGAAGAAGATACTGATTCAATGTATCTTCCATCCCCCCACGAAAACAACTTTAGCATACCAACACCGCGCCCGAATACTGTTTGCAACACTAGTCACTTCATTGTAACTTTAGCATCTAATAATTACAGCACACAGTGCATATAGTACCACGATGGCATCTATATGTAGTAGATCTCGATGCGCAGGTAAACAAAGCCAAGCTACACGGCCGTCTTAGCCATCATGGTAGACTCGAGCAGCTTCCGTTCCTCCTGTAGACCCTCCACAGATGCACACCCAAACCGGGTAATGAGCAATGACTCTGGAACGCAAAGCAAAGGCATCCCAGGAGGAGCTGTCAACCGCTGAATTGTCACGTTCCTTGTCCACTCACAGCTTTATTCAACGAATGCAAATTGAAACGTTTACCGATTTTTTCTCCTTTGGTTGTTTTCAAGACTTTGAAAATCCGTTCGAACCGAATCCCAAGTCATGTTGGTCCTCGATGGAGAAGTATTGTCCCCGAGATTGTGGATGAATTTCGTTCTAGACTTTAACCAAGGACGTCCTTCTTTGCACTCAGCATGTCGAAAATTATCAGGTAAGTTGCTAGTCACAGGTCATCCTGCAATGAGTTCATCATCAAATCTAACTTTGGCTCTTACCACACAGTGCCCGTACACCAAGCTATTCCTGACACCAGTGAATTAGCCAGTATCAAAATCCCCCCTTTTGTATGTTCTTTCTCCGCTCCAGAGCGTTTCTTACATATCAAAAACCATCAGCTCCCTTGTGTATAAGGATACTTATCGGTTTATCGATGTCTCGATGAATGCGCGCGTCCTGTATGTGTTCCCCGAACTGGCACTTTAAAATATGCGAATGGCTAATCATTGCATGTCAGCAGGTCCGGGTATGAGAAGCAGTAGTTTTCCACGAACTCTAACTCTGTGCTTTACAGCCATCATGGATCCCCTTTTCATCGAGCAGATCCAACAACAGTACGCTCAGGAACGTGATAAGCGTCTAAAACTTCGTCCCGAAGGCAATAAACAATATACCGACATTTTTCGCTGTTCTAAATTTGCCCACTTCCAAAAAGATCCATGGGTTGATTCAGACCCACCACAACCCCAAGCAGACCTCAAGGATGGCTCGCAGATCAAGTTGCTCATAATCGGAGCTGGATACGGGGGTCTACTGTTTGCTGTACGCCTCATGCAAGCAGGATTTAATGCCGATGATATTAGACTCAGTGATTACGCGGGCGGCTTTGGAGGCACATGGTACTGGAATCGCTACCCGGGACTGATGTGCGATGTTGAGAGCTACA
>QLOY01016692.1:0-53736 GCA_003313965.1 Megacollybia marginata
GATGGAGTCCCCAAAGGCAGCAGGTTATATTATGTAAGATATGGTTCTAGTGGATGCCTGACACCAGTGGGATACCTTTTCCAATGCAATCTTAATAACTGGTCTAATATTAGTTACAATTCTCTTTCTTGAATACATCTTATTACCAAGGGGTAACCAGAACAGCATTCTGAGACTGTGGGTAGGGAGAGAGGGTCAGCTGCTAGGCTGGAAATTGTTTTGTCAACCCTCATCCAAGCAGCAGTTTTTTGGGTTCAAATAGATTGGTTTTTGAATCTCAATGAGATTTCAAGCTTTAAAGAGTCATAGACTATATGATTGAGTCAATACCCCTGCCTGCAGAACCTGAAATCAGACCTGGTCCATTGCTTATGATGTCATGCTACCACATTATATAGTACATTGATAGCTTGTGACCAATCCAGATTTGTAGCCTACTACCCCCTGAAGCCTATGCAACAAGATACATTCTAATTCTGGTAAGGGACAATCCTTTTTAGGCAGATAAGATGTAAAGGGAGGGAGGGTTGCCAGCCAGGGCCTCGAATTTTTATACAACCCCTGGTAGATTATTTTTATTCTGACCACTTGCTTATTTTGTGAGGTAGCTTGTAAAGTAAATCCATCACCTAGTTGACATCTCATCCTGTCGATGAAGCAGTCAATATAAGTTGTGTTCAATAAAAGAATCTATTCATTATTACTTGTCTACTGTTGACTGTCAATCAATCAAGTAGTCACTGGACCATGCCATGAAAACACTGCTTTTCCCCTACAATGTCAATAGTACATACATACAAGTCAGCTGTCGTATATTCCAAAATACTGGGGTTGATCAGGCAGTCTAGATACACATTGAATGACTCTACACACAACTTCATATCACACAGCCTTGTAACTCAGGAGCTTCAAAGGTATATAGCGACCACCAGAGCTTCTGAAAGGATGGCATACTAGTACATACATATTCCAGTCATTAGCGTGGGTATA
Organism: Megacollybia marginata; assembly: GCA_003313965.1. Lineage (NCBI taxonomy): Eukaryota > Fungi > Basidiomycota > Agaricomycetes > Agaricales > Porotheleaceae > Megacollybia > Megacollybia marginata. The sequence continues at coordinate 991 of QLOY01016692.1, forward strand.
TGTATTCTTGAGGTGTTACCAAACACTAGGTATCCTAGCCTATGTAAGTAGCATAAAACTCAACCCAGATGACTGGGATAGAAGAACTCATTGGTGTCTTCATCGTCCGAATCATCCGGCTTCCAGCCGGACTTCATTAATCTGTCTTCGAATGGTGATTTTATGTCTTTCGGTATTGGCACAAGGTCCTTATCTGTATGTTGTGCGATGAAATTAGCTAAAATTGGATCAATGCTGGGCATCAAGTTCGTCAGTTCATCAGCCTTATCCGAATCGGTTCAGAACATACAGATCCGCTCGTGTCACTGTTCCGAAATGAGGAGCGTCCACTACGTCAAGCGAGCTGTTGACAAAACTCTTCATAATAGCTCAGCTCGTATGCAACATCTTGCGCACAGACGAGCAGTTTGACAGGACATCGAATCTTGGAAAGGGCGGCTGTCGAGTGAGATTTTCGCTCGGCGAGGAACTTGACTGTTGAAATACGCATATTTTCAAATTTGCCCCATCCATAGGTTGAAAATACGTGTTCACGGGTGATTAGCTCCAGCCTGTGGGCAGCCATGAAAGGACTTCCTATAGGGGATGGAGAACTCGAACGTACGCATCCAAAAAAGGGCCCCGTTGATCGTTATATGCAAGTTGTATTGCACCATTAACTGCATCTCCGACAATGTCTGCGTGGATGGTACCATCCTCTTCGAATCCCTGTATCCATATGTCGTATATTTCTTGACGACCTGCTGCAACATCTAGAAGCTAAGGAAATCTTCAGGTCAAGAAGAATCAATAATGGTTGAAGGTACAAACCTCCTCTAGTCCAAGCGGTGAGACGAGAAACAATCCAAGCACTCTTTCAGGATGCCATACTGCCACTTGAAGTGCAGTAACGGTACCCATTGAAAGTCCTACCATATTTCGTTAGTTTCAGGGCGTCCTGATGAACAGGTAATGACAGTGGGAAAACAGAGTATATGATCTAGTGACGCACCATGAAATTAACGACATCTTCCGCTGCGTCCTCTTGTCCGTACGAGCTATTCACAATGCCACCGGTGTCCCCATGAGCCCGACAGTCCAAAGCAACTAAATTGAATCTGCGTAATTGCGGGTCTGCGAACTGTGGGTGCCAGCCCGTTATACCTACATATACGGTATGGAAGAAGAGAAGTGTGGGGAGATTTTCGTCAATAGACTCTGCTGAATTCGATGTAGGCGTTGAGATGATATAATTTATCCTCGCGGGGCCTTGCGATTCGCTTTTTATTTCGATGAAAGGCATCGGGGTGAGAGGTGGGAGCTGAACATATCGGCATCAGCAAAGTACCAGACATTGCGGGATGATCGCATGCTGGACCGTCTGGAACGTTGCCATCCACTGGATTCTATAATTCTCTCCCGCTACCCTGGTCTACGGCACGTCGGCCCTATTTTTCAAGGAACTTGGCAGCTGCCTGTCGACTTCAGAGACGCAGCACTTGTCGAAAATGGCAGTCTGAACGCGCAGGCCCGTTTCCGTCGTGGGAGCTCTACGCAGCTTACCATATCATCCTGTGCAGTTTTATTACTTAGGAGCTTCAAAGACGCATTCCCAGAGTCTTCGTATATGCAGTTGAGCCTCAGCACACGGGATCATGCTTGAGTCAGTAAGTAAACGTATTCTTAATTGTTACCGACTCTAAGTAGTATAAAGCTTAACCAAAATGACTGGGTTAAAAGAACCCATTGGTGTCTTCCTCCTCTAAACCATCCCGCTTCCACCCGACTTCCATTTCCATTAATCTGTCTTCGAATGGCGGTGTGACGTCTTTCGGTGTTGGCACCAGTTCCTTATCCGTATGTTGTGCGATGAAATCAGTTAAAATTGGGTCGATGCTGAGCCTCATCAAGACGATCTGTCTAACTCGGGAGAAGCGGAAACAGGCACAATGTACGGAAGAAAGGATAAGACGAGTTCTATTACGGTGCGAGTTGAAGTTGTTCTGATTCATTAGAACCATAGCTTGAAATTTTGCCATTTTCTCAAAGGAAAGTAAGATGAAGTCTCTCGAATTCTCAATCTGCGACCTGTATTGCTCTGAATGTTCATATATGTTCATGAAGCCGATGACTCGGAGGAAGTACAACGGACTTGGAGTCCATCCAACTGTACATCCGATTCTTTACCTGTGTATTTTTTCATACAGATAGCTGGCGGAGATTAAATATTAAACATTTAGTTTGCTCGGCTCACCTCGCGCCGGTGGCTCAGTAGGCAAGCGGCAAAGTCGCGGTCCAGAATGATGAATGAACTTGATTGGAACTTGACTTCGACACGTAGACTTGAAAAACAATCCAATTAAACACGCCTACGTACTCAGTGCAAATTTCGGCACATCGGCTTCTGTGGCGCTGCTTCTCCAGAGTTAGACAGATTCTCTGCTCCCTCGTCTCTACGACCCGTCCGCCCTATTTCTGATCCTGTGCGGAACCAATCTTGACAGTCATGTTCCACTTGGCAGCTGCCGCAGCCCTGCGTGTCAACTGCGGAGATCCAGTGCGCCTATCAAAATTAAATGGCAGTCTGAATGCACAGGCCCAACGGGCTCTCGGTGAGAGCTCTACGCCTCGTATTCATCCTGTGTGGCTTTGTTGCCTAGGGGCTTCAAAGACGTATTCCCAGAGTCTTCGTATATCAACCTTTCTGCGGTTTGAGCCTTAAAGCTTAGCACACAGGATCATGTTTGAGTCATTAGCGGGGGTATACGTATTCTTAATAGGTACCGATTCTAAGTAATATAAAGCTCAACCAAAATGACTGGGGTAAAAGAACCCATCGGTATCTTCCTCCTCTGAACAATCCCGCTTCCACCCGGCTTCCATTAACCTGTCTTCGAATGGCGATGTGACGTCTTCCGGCGTTGACACCAGCTCCTTATCCGTATGTAGTGCGATGAAATCAGCTAAAATTGGATCGATACTGAGCAGCAAGTTCGTCAGTTGATCGGCTGTATCCGAGTCTGTTCAGAACGTACAGGTCCGATTGTGTCACTGTTCCAAAATGAGGAGCATCAACTACGTCAAGCGAGACATCCACTAAAGCATTTTTCAACTGTAGACAAAACTCTTCATAATAGTTCACATCGTATGCAACATCCCGTGCGCAGGCGATCAGTTTGACAGGACATCGAATCTTGGAGAGAGCGGCTGTCGAGTGTGATTTTCGTTCGGTAAGGAACTTTACTGTTGAAATATGCATATTTTCAAAATTGCCCCATCCATAGAGTGGCAATATCTGTTCACGAGTGATTGTGTTTACCCTATGAGCCGCTGTAAGAAGACATGATGTGACTCGGAGAGAGGAAGGACTTACGCCTCACCCAGAGGGGTCATATGATCGCTATACGCGAGCTGTATTGCCCCCTTAGTTGCGTCTTCGAGAAAGTCTGCGTGAATGGTACCGTCCTCTTCAAATGCCTGTATCCATATGTCATATATTTCCTGACGACCTGCTGCAACATTTGGAATCTGATGCGATTGTAAGGTCGGTAAGATTGATAATTTTCAGAGATACAACTCACCTCCTCTAGTCCAAGAGGTGAGACGAGAAACAATCCAAGCACTCTTTCCGGATACCAAACAGCTATTTGCAGCGCGATGATGGTACCCATGGAAAGTCCTACCATGTAGCATTCTTTTATTTTCAGGGCGTTCTAACAGAAAAGTTATCGAGAACGCCGGACGTGTGATCTACTCACGCACCATGAATTTAAGGGCATCTTCCGCTGCAGCTTCTTGCCTGTACGAGCTATTCACTATACCACCGGTGTCTCCATGGGCGCGAAAGTCCAAAGCAACCAAATTGAATCTACGCAATTGGGGGTCTGCGAACTGTGGGTGCCAGCCCGTTATACCTACATATACGGTATGGAAGAAGAGAAGTGTAGGGAGATTCTCGTCAATAGAATCTGCTGAATTCGATGTGGGCGTTGAGATGATATAGTTTATCCTTGCAGGCCCTTGCGACTTGCTTTCTATTTCGACAAAGGGCATGGGTATGGGGGGGTGAGAGGTAGGAGCTGTGCTATACATGTCAGCAAAGTACGCCCAATCATTATCATTGCGGGGTGATCGCATGCCTGGGACCGTTGCCAATGATTCCCGTTACCTTGAGTAGTGTGGTCTATTTTAGGTGTAGGTTCGCTCGGAGTACATCCCGTCATGTCTGGGCCCTCGGAATAATAGGCAGTGTGTATTATAGTGTAATAGCAAGCTCCTAGCAAAAAGTTAAGTTGAATTAAGGGGATACGATTGTGAGCGACCTACCGATGCCGAAGGTAAGCTTCTGAAAAACCATCAGTCACTGATGTCACGCTTTGTCATAGTGCCGTGCGCAGCGCACGTTAACTTTTTGACCCATTTTTGACCTATTGTATAGCTCTTCGCGTTCTCAAACTTTGTATCGTGTGGCTTTGTTCAAAGGCGCTATCCACAGAGCATGTGAAAGATTCTCTTTTACCGACTCGGACGGCGGTTGAACTTGGACTCATCATCGGAACTTACCATTTGTCTTGTTCTCATCAGCAGAAGACAAAGAGGTGGGAAGTTTCAAGGAAGTTTGATACCAAGTGACTTCTCCCGTTTGGAGAGACCCCACCAGTACCGGCGGCTGTTGCAAACAGACCGAGGCCTACGACGTCAGTAGGGATTTAGTATTATGCCTGCTTCGTTTTCTTTCGAAGAAGTGGGACAGCCTCGCGGTGATCAGAAGGCTCAACACGGACTTTACCAAGTTCGGTATCTATCAATCCTCCATCGAGTTCTACCATGGCCAGCGAGGTCAAATCTGTTGTCCAAGTAACGATTCTTTGATCACAGAATTCTTCCGCGGGAAGTGTGCTTGGTGGTGACGACGACTGAAGCTGCGGAAGCGCAGGCAAAGACGTTCCAGGCAGTATACGTAAAACGGTCCATCCTACATCCCGTCGCATATCCAATGTATAGAACCTGGGGCTGGCGTTACACGACAGGTTCGGTAGTTGGAGACAGAGCCCCATTTGGCTTTTCTGGGTAGGTCGAATTACTTATGGAAGTAACGTTGTTGAATCGGTTTGCGTTTGTACTGGTGAGCCACAGCGTTGTTCGAGACATCGGCAATGGTCCCGTGACCTTGCCAAATATAAAAATGCACCCGCCTGACTCTCGTCTCCCTCGTCATCGATATCCATCCATTGTCTGTATGTTGTACGAACCATTTTGGTTGGCAACACCCTACCTGCCTCAGTCACTAGCTTGCTGCGCTTCCTTCGTTGTCGTCGCTTCCTCGTTGGACCAACGTTGGACTCCTCCCGATCTCTTTCTCGCATCGCCTTATTCGAACGCCTTACTTGATACCTGCTCTGCACTCTCTTGCTCATTGTCTCCCTCCCTCTTGTGGCTCCATTTGCACAATGGTGCATGGATTCCCTTATCTTAGATTAAGACTATCACATTACATTCGAGCTACACGGTAGCCCTAAGCCCATGCCCAACCACATCGTCCGTCCCCATATCACAAACGATCGTGGTTAGTCTGTTTAGAAGAGACTAAAGCCCATGCCCTATTGCAACAGTCAGAAGATCATCAATTTCTCGACAGTCTCACAAAAGTGTCCAAAGAATCATGAAACAATTGATGAAAGTGCATGTTTAAAATTCAATCGACCCGCGGACGGTGGCGCTTGGGCGCTTGAGTTGTCATCCTTTTCAAATCTGCAAGTCGGAAGGATTAAAGAAGATGCACTGCAGCGCATCCGAATCCAATACGTAGTATCTCAGCTGCCTGGTGCGATCTTCTGGATTTGAAACGACTCAGGCTATCATGAAGAAATGAGTGGATTTCATCATTTTCTCCTAGGGATAATCGTCAACTTTGAAATACTGTACTGCCACTTGGCACTCTCCTCTTTGCATACTCTTATCGGTCTTTGGATCGCAATCGATCCGCATCTGTCCAATCACGAAGAAGCTATTGTTACAGATATACTCTCACTCTATGGAAATCCGAGTCACCTGGGCTTTCATTCGAGAAATAAGCCTCTAACACACTACTGTCTGCTCTGCGCTAATCTGTCGATTTCAATTTACATCCGTTACATCAAATTCTTACACCCACCAAGATCAGGCCAAGACTTTGTAACTCATATGCGAGATCTCTCTTTAATTTGAAGTGGATTAGCTTCAAAGTTTCAGGCAATACTTGATACCTGAGGCACAATACTTCACTTTCGAAGCATGGGGCTATAGTTCCAAGTTGAGCAATGAAAATAATGAAAACTGAAACGCGCCTGACTATCCCACAGATTATATTGGTTCATAGATTCAATGCATCAGCAGACCCAACGAGTGACAAATGCCGTGATAGCCAATTGATAGCTGAACCTCATGACCTTGGAGTCGCTCACATTGCGGCCGCCGGCATACAGTACTCGGGCTTTGTTGCCTCCTACTCTCACTAGCCCCTCGACACGATGAAAGATCTTGAGGAAGGCGCGTTCCAGAACATCCGAGTATACTGTGAGTTGGCCCCCTTCTAGCGTGTGACAATGTTACATAATGGTTCGTTTGTTTAGGGTTGGCGTTCATCGCATATTGGGGAATTTTTTTGTTTGGGTACGAGTTTTGCCTCTGTACGCTTCAAATTAACGCATTCGCGTCTAGATATGATACTGGTATTGCGTAGGTTCTCGCAGGTGCGCAGCTGAGCGCTGAGCGCTGATACGCCAACAGTGGAGGGGTCGTAACAAATCCATTTTTCCTGCAACAATTCGGCTTGCTGGATGCAAATGGCAATAAAAACGTTGATAAAAGCAACGCTGTGTCCTCTAATGTTGTTTCTGTGCTCCAAGCTGGGGCATTCTTCGGCGCGTTGGGCAGTGCGCCTTTAAGTGGTAGGTTTATTGAATGGCAACAAGGCTGAAGTGAACGCTGTGAATAGCACGCTTCGGCCGTCGATACACGCTTTTAGGATTTACGCTTGTCTTTATTGTTGGAGCCGTAAGTTGCTCAATTTTATTATGCACTTGACTGAATAGCAACCTGAAGATCCTTACAACTGTCGCCGGTGGTGGTAGCAAAGGTCTTGGTGAAATTTATGCCGGCCGAGTTGTCTCTGGTGTTGGCATAGGCGCAATTTCAGCCGTTGCACCGACTTATGTGTCCGAATGTGCACCCAAAGCAGTGAGAGGGCGTATTACCGGTTGTTTCCAAATCATGGTTCGTTTACTGAGTGATTCTTCATCTAATTAACATACGGCACAGGTCGCTTTTGGCGTGATGATATCCTATTTCATCAATTGTAGGTTCTACTCAGCGGGCATATCCTCGAGCTAATCTTTTGAAGACGGTGTAGGGATACATATCCCACTCGGCGTCAAGATCTGGCGTATTCCTTTTGGATTCCAACTCGCCCCTGCCGGAATATTGGCTTTAGGTCTCTTGACGTGCAAAGTAAGCCATTTTCCGTTACTCTCATCATATCCTCACTGAATCCATTCAGGAATCCCCGCGTTTTCTGGCCTCTCGAGACCGCTCAGCCGAGGCGCTCAAAAACCTCGCTTACCTCCGTCGCTCAACTGTCAGCTCTGAAAACGTTCTCGAGGAAATGGCTGAAATCGAAGCTGCTATCAAGGAAGAACGTGAAGCCCGCGCAGGACTTGGTCTTCGTGAGGCGTTCTTTGGCAAGGGAAACTGGCCAAGATTCTTGATTGCGTTTGTCATCTTCTTGCTACAACAATGGGCGGGGCAGAACTCTGTCAAGTAAGTATCCTTCAGTACCGTCAGATTCAGTGCTTGACCCTACCATTTCTAGTTACTATACACCGACCATCTTTGCCTCAATCGGATATGTCGGAACTCAGAACGGTTTACTCGCCACAGGTATATACGGTACGTCCACCTTTCTCCCAACAACAATCTCCCTGCTAACCCTCCAACCAGGCGTAATGAAGCTAGCATCAACAATAGCCTTCATCGCCGTCGGCATCGAAACCCTAGGACGCAAAAAGTCTCTCTTCATCTCCGCTATGGGAATGGGAACCTTCTTCTTCATCGTCGGTGCAGTCCTCAAAACCCACCCTCCACCAGCAACGTCTCTCAACGCTCCTCCTCCGACGCCGAGTCCTGCGAGTAGAGCTATGGCAGCGATGATTTACATCTACGTCTGTTTCTATTCCATGGGGTGGGGTCCGGTGCCTTGGGTTTATGTGGCGGATATTTTCCCGACGAGGACGAGACATTATGGGTTGGCGTTTGCGAGTGCGAGCCAGTGGCTTTGGAGTATGTTTACCCCTTCTTTTTCGTTCCGTGGCTGGTGGTTCTCATGGCTTTCGGTAGACTTTGTATTGTCAAAGGTTACCCCGCAGATGGTGACCAATTTGGGGTACAAGCTCTTTTTGATGTTTGCGACGGTGAATGTTGCTGCTATGGGGGTGTTTTCTTTGTACGTCTGTCCTCCTTTCGTTTCTGCAACGCTAATGGAACGGTTTTGTTAGACTCATACCGGAGACAATGGGACGTAGTCTTGAAGAGATGGATATCATTTTTGGAGCTGTTACTGCTGAAGAACGACAAAAGTATATTGAAGCGGAGGCGAAGGGTACGTTACTCATTTGTGGCCTTCAATTGACATGTTTAACGATTGTTAGATTTGAAGCAGCACACTGCTGGCGAGCCTTCTGAACGTACATCTGATGAAAAGGTTTAGTGATATGTATCTACGTTCCGTATTCCTACGTTCGTGAACTGGAGCCGTTGCCACGAAGTATGTTGAGTATGATTCCACTGATCTGTAGCCCTGTTGCTGTCCCTCTGTGAGGCTGAGCGACTGTTGATTACCGACGAACGTTCGAAGCCGTGTTATGTAATTCGCGAACCCGCCACTTCGACGTGCCTTCGACGTGCCTTCGTTTTACTGGTCGTATGACTTCTTTCTGTCTATCATACGTTCACCAAGGGTATTCGAATGCTTCTTCGTTCCAGTGGGCCGAGGTAACGACAGACTTATAAGCTGCATCTGATGTTGTCCATATCCATGATGTACCATTTCCTTTCCACGTTTCTACTCTTCTTCCTCAGGGCTGCAAGCCACAGCTACGCACGCACCTGTATCGTCTATGCACGTGGTAATGGCCAAAATGACGCACCTGCTATCCTTGCCGCATTCGAACAGTGTGGTAGAGGTGGATCTATCGTGTTACCCTCCCACAACTACACAATTGCGCAGCCCATAACGACTCATTTGGAGCATGCTTCTTTCGATCTGCATGGCTATCTTAGTTTCACGCCGGACATTGATTATTGGATTGCGAACTCGTATCGCTTTCCGTTTCAGAATCAGAGTATTGCATGGTGACTACGAGAAGCTTCTCGTATTCTTCTTAGCTTGACATTTTCAGGCATATCACGGGTAACGATTTTGTAGTGGATGGACATGACGTTGGTGGTGTATTCGGACATGGACAAGTGTGGTACTCCTGGGCTAAAGGAGTTGGAAACATTTTTGGTCGGTAAGTGGCTATTCGAATCTTTTCACTTTCACAACCTTCCTCAGGCCTATGTCTGTGTCTGTAACGAACGCTACTCGAGGAGTTGTGAAGAACTTTAGGATTATACAGCCGCAGTTCTGGTAAGATGGATTCCGTTTCCGCTTGACGTAGCTGAGCCTAACATTTGTATCTAGGTCGTCACTTGTGTGGGTAGGTATCCAGTACTCTGATGCCCAGTTAATTCTGTGTCACTAGAACTCGAGCGACATAGTTCTATCAAATTTCTACGTCAACGCGACCAATACCGACCCTGCGGTATGAGTATTGACTGCATTTGCATACAGTTTTACAAACAAGCTTAGGCTGGCACATCGAATTGGGTGCAAAATACCGACGGAAGTGACACTTATCAATCTAAGAACGTTACTTATGAGAACTGGATCTATCAAGGCGGTGACGACTGCATTGCCTTCAAGCCTAATTCCACCCAGATTGTGGTTCGGAATGTCACTTGCCGCAGCAACTATGGTATCGCCTTCGGCTCAATCGGACAGTACCCCGACAAGGCAGGTCGATCAACTGTGATGCTTACAGATTGATGACGGTCATTAGTTCGATATAATCGAAGACATTCTCGTCGAGGACGTGGTGGTAACACTGAAGCTGTATACTGTATCGTGTCTCATGTTTGACAGGCTCTGTCTGCTCCTCCAGTACAGCTTGATGCTGGAACGTATTTCAAGTCATGGTGATATTCACGTTGCGCACTAGGGAAACCTGCTAAGGTTGGCTCTTAGGATCGGCGTCACTGTCGGTACGCCGCCTAATGGTGGAGGTGGTGGTCACGGCTATTGTAAAAACGTCACCATCAGAAATCTACACATCGTAGACGGACTGCTTCCTGTGTACCTGTCATCCAAGTAAGTCATTGTCGCGTTCTTTATATCACACTTATCCTGCAAAGTCTTACTTACAGTCAACTCAACCAATCCTATGCAAATACTTCCACTTTCCAGTGGAATGATATCCATTTCTTTAATGTCTCGGGCTCCTCAAAGACTGACCAAGTTTTCGACTTTGAATGTAGTTCAAAGGCACCCTGTACTGGGTGGAGTTTTGCAGATATCAATGTCAAACCAGCTAATAACGACAATCGGAGCGAAAACTTCATATGCCATAACTTTAATGCTACGGGACTTCCTCAGTGTCATGCTTGACATCATGATGTAGTTCAAGATGTATTTAAAATTTTCGAATGCAACTATACTGAGTGACCAAGAGCTGATTGATCACCAATTGATCACATAACACAAGCAAGTGTGACTCGCAGTCGGAACGAAATACCAGATTGTTCTACATCAACAAACAGATGTATCATTTTATCGCAAAAATGAGCCCCTTGCTTTAGTAAATGTAAGGCATAATACGGTATGGAACAATCTTCTTGTATTTATCCCAGTCGGCACCATACCTAGTCATACCAGTTAGTACATCATTTGAACTGAAAAGAGGTTGAACCGACTTTTCCTCGCAATGCTCGTCATCGCGATGTTGTCTATGAACGAGCAGCACCAAGAAGTATGTCACGTAAAAGTAGGTGATTGGCGTTTGAAAGCCGGTGGGGAGAGACCACGATAAAGCCATAATCAAGTCGCCACTGGGAGTCTGGTAAGTAACGAATGTCGAGGGGGGGATTAGCAGACTGACAGATAGTTGGGATGTCTGGAACGTCCCCACCAGCCAGAGATGAGCAGCTTGGAACCGGAAGTCGTGGTTAAGTATTTCAAATCTCGTATGATGGTGAATATGGGAAGGCAGAGAAGGAACTTCCAGATCTACTTACTCTTTGGGTTCTTACTATTGCGAAAATCATTCTTCTCTCTATTAGCTTCTCTAAAGATGTAATAGCCAAGATAGTTGGCCCCGAAGATAATGGATGTCCACATAGGACCCAATTCGACCTGGTTGAACACAAGATACCTTGCTTGCAGTGAGTATACAAAAGGGACCCAAGCAAGATCGCCGAGAGAAAGCATGAAACCAAATCCATCGGTAGTAATGTCCATCGTGGTGAGAACGGCAGGCTGCGGAGAATTAATGCGACGCAAATAAGGATACCTAGCTCACGTTACCTCGTTATACACCGCATCAGCAACATACCATGTCTGGAAGGCCAGTACCAGCCACATCGAGTCGGTTACATTAGCCAATGACCCTCCTCGACGAACAGCCTGCTCACAGGCCATACCTATATCGATCAAAACCCAGAGGACCAAACCGGGTCTGAGTTCATTGAAGGATTTGATGTCGAGAGAACCAACGGAAGGATTGAGCTCGCGGCCGATGAAAAACTAGAAACACATAAGATAGTTAGACCAAAGTTAGACTATTCCGAAGAAACGAACGACTTACATCGTAGATGAAGCTGCCGGTATTTCCACCCAATGCAAGCAATTTACCGCTGCCAAAAGACATAGCGTAGACGAATATGGCTTGGGCAAAGGCCATCAAAATTGAGGAAGTCACCAATCCCACCCATTTCCCATAAATAAACGTGAAGACTTCTGGTCCCCAGCGATAGATGGCTCCGAAGGTTAGTCCTATGGTCAACAAAAAGGTTGCAAAAGCTACAACGCTTAGCGTGAAGTAAGAATTAAAATGTACTGGAACCGACCGTTCATCTTATACTTTTTCTTCTCTCCGTTGCGCATGGTGACACCCTCGACCTGATCGCCGGGCAAGATGACCCATGCGAAAACACAGAACGCGTACCAGGTCAGATAAAGGAGTGCTGCTTGCGTGTCCCAAAGACTTTTCCACCAATTTGCATCTCTCAAAGCTGCAATGCGATCGAGGAAGTGGTCGAATTCAAGATCTGGAGGACATCCCCCTGATTGTTCGGAGCAACCGAAATAGAGTGCGTAGATAGTTACAGGCGCAGCGAGAGTTATGAACAGAGTACCAGGTGGGCCAAGAAATTTGAAAGAATCTGTTTTAGGATTGAGGTTCTGGTTATGTTGGGCACCAGACATAGATGTGGTTCGATTGGAAAGATATATCCAAGATATATCGTTCCACAAAATATAAGACTTGGAGGTCACCTGATTGCTCATAATTTACTCAGCGCAACTTGCTATTCCCACGAGAGCTATTCAGATTCTGCAAATTGTTTGTGCTGCATGAATCTGCCAGATAAGGTACGCGTCATTCTCACATTACTATATAGGGTTGCCAATGAACCTCAGCACAGGAGAGGATTCTCTCCTGAATTCTGAGGTTCAGACGCCGGGCGGCCTCGAAGCATCGAGGAAGACAGACGACCCGCCCAGCGTGGAGTAGAAATAAAAGTAACTAACTATATACATGGATCAGGTGCGTCAAAACCTGACCAAGTAAAACCTCCATGAGGAAAAAACTTGATACAGGAAAAAGCTACCGTCCTATGAGTATTGATTAATATTGATTAGTGATATAATAGAACATGAATTAGGGAGAGGAGGGTGGGTTGATAGAAATTTGAAGGAAGACTCGAGCCGTCGGATTTCTTGAATGGCGGAGTGGGAACGACGACGGAACGATGATGGGAGTAAAGGAAGACGGCGGGAGTGTCACGTGTGAGTCGGGTACTGTTCGTCTCTCCTGTAACCTTATCTTTCGCTTAGGCTTGCAGCCTCTAGCTAGCGTAAAGCTTTGAAGCTGCATGATGGCAAAAGTTGATTGGGTGTGACATCGTGACACGTAACACTTTGGCTAGCTTTGGCTCCGCTTTGGCTAGAAGCGCGTCGGAAGCTGTCGGAAGTTGTTGCAATGGTATTCTTTCCTTAAAGCCTTTGTCGAGAAACCCTGCCGTAACATCCAGCAATCTTCGTTGGTCTCTCAATTTTTAATCTGATACATGCCCCATACAGCAGCGTGCCTTTGCCAACAGAACAACTTTCCAAAGTTAACGCATACCGCTCTGAAAGTATGCCAGCAATGTATTTCCAGTCGGATCTTTCTCTTCCACCTCGCTTCTGTATCTCGATGATTCCCCTTACCTCTTGGTTACTCTCGCTCGGAGGCGTACAGTCAACGCTATCTATCAGGTACCCCTAGGTTCGGAAAGAGGCAATAAGGTTAGCTAATTTGAAATGCAAGCACAGTAGGTGTTATATGCATCACGGCGACCACAGTTTCACGACGATGGCTACGCTAAGCAGGTTTGACTCAACAACACCAACTTCCATGTGGCTCAGCAGCCACGGCAGCACCAACTGATTTAATTATAAGGGAGAGCTTTGTTCGTCTTCCTCCAGAGCTCCTCTCCTTCCTTGTGTCCAACGGCATAAGGCGGTATCAAACCGTTGATCCTCCAGAAGAAGGGCTGTACATAACTCTTAGAAGCAATCCCTCGACATAGAATGGCTTGCGACTCACGTCTTCTTCAGCTATTTGGACCTCCCAAGTAATTCCACGGTCTGCTGTGTACGGCTTAATAACGCTCTCGTAAAGCTCCGTAAAAATCATCTTCTTCTCTTTCCTGTCAGGTCCGATCAACCGTGGATATGGATGATGATCAATATGACAGCTTACGTGAGGTGTCGCGCCACATGAAAGACGCGAACTTGGACTTGGTTGTCATTCGCTTCACCGCTAACGAAGCGATCGGTCTTGTCCAGTTCGAAGAATTGCACTTCAACAAGCAGCTTGGCTATGGGCTCCCACATCTGGTTGTAGTAGATGTCTGTAATGGCTGCAGCCAGTTTTGCTTTTTCTTCAGCAGTGTAGAAACCTCGAGGAGTATACCACTGGTGTAAAGGCATCTTTGGTCTTCTCACTTGTCTCATGAACACTTTATATTAATAAATCCTTACAGCAGACACTGTGGCGATAACATTTGATCAGACTAGTAACTGAAGTACTGTCATTCTGCGAGTAGACTGCGACTGGCATTTATCCAAAACAGGCAAAATAATTTGCTAACGACTCCTGTTCTCAATTACAGGTCCGACTAGTGTGTTGCAAGTGGCTATATTGGCCTGCTCGCTTGTGTTGTTGATCTCAGGTATTAAAGTGATGATGTTGAAGTTCTAGTGGGTGCCGCAGGGTGCGCTAGAAGCTTGTAGATGCACGTAAACTCTGGAAACTGGAGATTAAGTCTGGAACTATTTACACAGTGGCAATGTTTGCCAGTACATCGGTACTAGTTGTCACAGCAGCAATGCTGTCTGCCACACCACAACTGATCTTAGCCTTGTCAGGCGGATCCGAAGGGAGAGGTGACGTGTCTTCGGACCGCCTGGTCCGATTCCGAAACTAACTCGTGTACGAAGACCATCAGTGCCGATAAACAGGCTCGGAACTGAATTGCAGGTTTATGCTTCGCGAAGCAAGCTATTATTACTTGTGTGAGCATGAAGACTTGTTGCAGACAGGGGAGAAGAAGTCATATCGACTCTGATAATATGATGGTACAATACCATCTTTCAGCGGCGTTTGTTCTGCCCAAACCTTGCTGAGTTCCTCCTTCTATGCAGCATGTAAACCACTTCTCCGCAGCACTACGTACAAAATGTTCGTGACGGCGTCAGGTCACAACTTAGTGGCAAATTCCGAGTCCGATTCAGCTTTTACTCCGATCGCTTCAACTCTCAGTTGGCCCCTGCTCCATTCGGTTGTCCTCTTCGTCTGTAGGCGTCGATTTAAACACTTTTGTGGAGATGCTATAACTCCAGTCTCGCTCCAATACCCAGCGGACAAATCCCCGATCACGATATTGAATACAACCGATTGGGCTTTGGTTGGAATACGATGAAGGTGTGGTCTCTGCAGGTATCCAATATTCAATAAAGACTAGCTGTTGATCTGGCCGTCTGGCTCACTGCAAGATCTCAAGATGCATACCCACAGTGCTGCAAAGACATTTGACGTATAAGCGATTTGCATCTTTTATCCCCAACAACCCCTGCCCTCTCCGACGTTAATTTCTGTTTGACTTGGACGCTTCTTTGCCGGTTAATCTCGTTGGACTTGTAGGGCTGGCTCTGTCTCTAATTTACTAGCGGCCAAACGGCTACGAGATGAAGATTCCTGCCAATTATCCAACATTGCGCCATTAGGTATGTCGTCGTCGCTCTAGTTACTAGTACAATGACGCTTCTGCTAGTCTATTCACTCAGTGCTACCGTGACATACAAGCGAATCGCATATGGGATGGCAGTATGTGACGATGTGTAAGAAAGGGAGTACAACTTGAACTGACATCTCTCCCAACGCTCATTCGATGTATTTGCACAGGCAAAAGCGGGGTTCCGAAGCTGGATGTGACTTGTTATCGATCGGGGTGATGGTATAGCACCAATGTTTTGTATTCCATTCCATTCGATCCCATTCGATGCGCTGCTAAAGAGGATTATGCCTATTCGAGGAACCAGTGTGAATGAAACACATGTCATTCTCATTCTGGAATGTCAGCTGTGCGGTCAGGCGGTAGAAGCAGCCTGAGTTCGCATCACCGTGACAGGGACATGAATTGAAATCGTTGAGAACGTTCCTATAGATAAATCAACCGAATGCTAATGCTGGACACTAGTGATCATACGCCGCCAATAGTGAGAATCCGAAAGCTATCCAGGTAGTCGGCGGGCTAACCATTACTGTTTATACCGCTTGACTTTGGGTCTTCGACAGTCGCGTTTTGACTCATTTGTCGTGCAGAGAAGCAGAACTTGAAGTTCATTCTGATGTTTATGGAAGCGTCAGTGGTCCGAATTGATCAGATACGCCAAGTTAAGACTCACCCCAAATCCCTGGGATAATGATCATTGCCACAACGTTTCAGCGTGAAGATGATCAGTAGCACTTGTCAGTGATACTGGCGACAGTACTCTGAATAAGGATCACTTGAAGAATCGGCTTAAGCGTCATCTGCAGACGGTGCGAATTATAATGGAACGCCATTGAATTAACGAGTGTTCGTTCATCGTGGTAGTCGGGCGAAGAAGGAATCGTCACTATCGATCGGTATATGAATTGCACGATACCATCTTTCAGCGGCGTGCTTCAAATTTGGAACCTTGACGTGATGACGGCACGAGGAGCCGAGTACAAAGTCCGCTAGCTCGAGGCTCTGCCTTCTCTTCTGTCGGCCCCTCTGGGCCAGCTGGCTCCTTTTCGTCTCAGTTCTATTACGTTACCGCGGAGATTCACAACGTAGACCACCTCTAGTCTCGCTCTAATCGTTACCTAACCGTAGATCGATACTGAGCCGCTCATTCATCAATATCAAGAAAGAAATCAATTACTTAGGCATCGATTGGAATACGAGGAGGTGTGGCGTTGGTGGTGGGCTACCGTGCTTTGTATAACCAGCTGGCAAACAACAAACTACTCGTTAATCTGAGCGGCTGCCGGGCTCACTCCAATCTCTCAAGGTGCATACCCATGTTGCTACAAAGACATCTGGCTTATAAGTTATAGGCGATTTACATTTTTAGTGGGTGATACGAGTTTCTACTTGTCGGTGAGTACTCCCAGTGAGAATTCATCCATCTCCAGCCAACTCCAGCCAACACGAGTCCCAAATACTGTCTCCAGCCAACAACTGCCAACCACAGCCAACTTCAGTACATTGTGTGCTGTCATCATGCCGTTATATATATGGCACTGGTTGGGTGATTTACCATGATTAGTCCAAATTGCCATCAACAGCCAACTTCAGCCAACACCAGCCAACTCGCTTAGTGCCACTAAGCGAGTTGGCTGGTGTTGGCAAACAGTGATAGAATTCTCACTGGGGAGTACTCCTTAGCAGCCATGATTTGCCTATGAGATCAAGATCCTCTAATTGACGTATCCTGAGGCTGTATCGATCTGATTTTGGTATATCATCTTCGTTTTCTTTATCAGGCAATGACACTTCTCACTCAGTGCTGCACATAAGCCAATCATATACGGATGGCATTTGAGTTGAGATCCATGATTCTCATCAAGAAAGGAAGCGTTTCAGTAGGTGGTGCTTCAAACATTTAGATGTGAAGGTACGTTCAACGTTTATGCATCCTATCCATAACATATTGTTCTAATGGAAAGCGGGTTCTGAAGTTGGAGGTGGTTTGTAGTGACAGTGTTTTGTATTCTATTCGAGTCTATTGGATTCAAATTGACTCGATTCATCGCTTTGAAAGAGGCCTATGATTCTTGAACAGCTCAAGATTGTGCTATCCAAAGAACTGGTGTGAACGAAACATTCTCATTCTCATTCTGGGTGTCAGCTGGATGTCAGCTGTGCAATCAGGCGGTCAGGTATCAACATGCTGCAGCTGTCACATAGAAGCGGTTCCATTCACAGCTATATGTGTAGAATAGTGGTATTCAAAGTAAGACTTTTTACTTACTTTTTACTTACTTTTTACTTACTTTTAATTTTCATTTTTGTCTACTTTTCATCCAAGAGTAAACAAAAAGTAAAAGTAAAAGGAGCTGAAAAGGAAGTCTGGACATCCTTTTACATTTTCACATCACTTTTAGTCTACTTTTGGCATTCCTTTTTTCATTAACAGTCATGGGAAAAGTAGAACTATCTACTTTTTCTCTCCTTTTACTAAAACTTTGAGGAGGGGGGGTTCAAGGTAGCTACTTTTAGCTACTTTTAGATCACTTTTTATTTCACTTTTGAGTCATTTTACTGCCAAATTAACAAAAAGTAGAGAAAAAGTGGTGTTGAAAAGTGGCCAAAAAGGCTTACTTTGAACACCACTAATGATGTCCCAGCTCAGAACGAAATCTGAGATGGTGGCAATGTGCGAGGTGTTCTTGCTCTTATCCACAACCATACTCCCGACCTCGTCTCACTCATGGATAATTTCAGGTGTTGCCTCCCAGAGATTAAATTTCATGTCCTAATTATTGGAAGGGCTAATGCTGGAAAGACAACCATTCTTCAAAGAGTTTGTAACACAACAGCACTGTAATGGCAAGGAGCTCGTGTGTACATTGTATCTTATACTTTTCCCCTCTCCAGTCTGATCTAGGTGTTACATCAGAGGTTTGGAACTCCAGCATTTGTGATCTCAATGTGATCTAATAATAGTATAGCGTGGGGTCCATGAAGTCAGTGATGAGATCAGATTTTCAAATCATGATGGCTACATATTCCATGACTCTTGTGGATTTGAGGCTAGCAGAACAGACGAGCTTGAAACTGTTAAGAAATTTATCCATGGGTGATCGCAAGAAAAGAGGCTAAGAAATCACTTACATGCTATATGGTATGTTTTTTCTTCTTATCCTTATTGAGATGATATCGACTATGCATTTTGACACAGGTATTGTATTCCAATGGACTCCAATCAGCCAGAGTTAGAAACCAAATACCTCATTGAGATCTGTGCCAACAACAAAAATGGTGTGTTATATTTATAAACCATAGATAAATCTGAGACATGAATTCAGTGCCAATTATTGTGGTGTTCACAAAATATGAGGATTTCCAGGACAATGTGGAGCTTGATTTAGAAGATAACTTGAAGGAAGCCACTGAGGATGCTCTGTATGCTGAGTGTGAAAAGAGATTCAAAGAGGATTATTGCAGGGGTGTACCAGAGTCTGTGGCAGTCATACGGGTTGAAGGTGAGAATCAGATTATTGTTGCTACAGTCTGATAATTGTGTGAAGGAATGCATAGGCCTACTGCATCATGCAAAGATCTCATCTCAGAGACAAGGGAGTCCCTATCACCTGGTGCAGTAGCAGTGATGCTTTTGGCAGTCCAGGGTCAAAACCCTGAATCGAGTATAGAATCAGCAGTCAAGAGGTGAGTTTCACCAGAACATTGATACTACTTTATAATACAGAAATAACACAGTGTTGCAAGGAACATGAATACTTTAAAGAATAATAAAGTTGAAGCAACTGTTGCATGTTGCATACAGAGTTTTCCATGGGTAAGTTGTTCACATTTGATCATGATTTGTATTAGCTAAGAAATATGGGAAAATCTCAGCTAGTGAGTTCAGGAAACTAGGTTCAAAATAATTGGCTAACATCAGACATTTATGTTCTGTAGTATGTGAGTGTGTCAACCTCCAAATGCTCAGCTCCTGACTGCCATTCCCACTGCTGTTGTGTAGCTTGTGAGTCTGTCAGCCTTCAAATGCTCAGCTCCTGACATTACCATCACTATTGTGTAGGATGTGAGTCAGTCAGCCTCCAAATGCTCAGCTCCTGACTGCTATTCTCATTGCTGTTGTGTAGCCTGTGAGTCAGTCAGCCTCCAAATGCTCAGCTCCTGACTGCCATTCCCATTGCTGTTGTATAGGATGTGAGTCTGTCAACCTCCAAATGCTCAGCTCCTGACTGCCATTCCCATTGCTGTTGTATAGGAAGTGAGTCTGTCAGCCTCCAAATGCTCAGCTCCTGACTGCTATTCCCATTGCTGTTGTGTAGGATGTGAGTCTGTCAGCCTCCAAATGCTCAGCTCCTGACTGCCATTGCTGTTCCTATTGTGTAGCTTGTGAGTCTGTCAGCCTCCAAAGCTCCTGACTGCCATTGCCCTTGCTGTTGTGTAGGATGTGAGTCTGTCAGCCTCCAAATGCTCAGCTCCTGACTGCCATTCCCATAGGTTGTGAGTTTGTCAGCCTCAAAATGCTCAGCTCCTGACTGCCATTACCCATTGCTGTTGTGTAGGATGTGAGTCTGTCAGCCTCTAAATGCTCAGCTCCTGACTGCCCATTGCTGTTGTATAGGTTGTGAGTCTGTCAGCCTCTAAATGATCAGCTCCTGACTGCCATTACCCATTGCTGTTGTGTAGGATGTGAGTCTGTCAGCCTCCAAATGCTCAGCTCCTGACTGCCCTGTTGTGTAGCTTGTGAGTCTGTCAGCCGCCAAAGCTCAGCTCCTGACTGCCATTACCCTTGCTGTTGTGTAGGGTGTGAGTCTATCAGCCTCCAAATGCTCAGCTCCTGACTGCCATGACCATTGCTGTTGTGTAGGATGCGAGTCTGTCAGCCTCTAAATGCTCAGCTCCTGACTGCCATCACCATAGCTTGTGAGTCTGTCAGCATCCAAAGCTCAGCTCCTGATGCCCATTACCCTTGCTGTTGTGTAGGGTGTGAGTCTGTCAGCCTCCAAAAGCTGAGCTCCTGACTGCCATTCCCATTGCTGTTGTATAGGAAGTGCATCTGTCAGCCTCTATATGCTCAGCTCCTGACTGCCATTCCCATTGCTGTTGTGTAGCCTGTGAGTTTGTCAGCCTACAAATGCTCAGCTCCTGACTGCCATTCCCATTGCTGTTGTATAGGTTGTGAGTCTGTCAGCCTCCAAATGCTCAGCTCCTGACTTGCCATCACCCTTGCCTTGTGAGTCTGTCAGCCTTCAAAGCTCAGCTCCTGACTGCCATTACCCTTGCTGTTGTGTAGGGTGTGAGTCTGTCAGCCTCCAAATGCTCAGCTCCCATTACCATTGCTGTTGTGTAGGATGTGAGTCTGTCAGCCTCCAAAATGCTCAGCTCCTGACTGCCATCACCCTTGCTGTTGTGTAGCTTGTGAGTCTGTCAGCCTCCAAGGCTCAGCTCCTAACTGCCATTACCCTTGCTGTTGTGTAGGGTGTGAGTCTGTCAGCCTCAAAATGCTCAGCTCCTGACTACCATCACCATTGCTGTTGTGTAGGATGTGATGTCAGCCTCCAAATGCTTAGCTGCTGACTGCCATCACTGTTGCTGTTGTGTAGCTTGTGAGTCTGTCAGCCTCCAGAGCTCCTGACTGCCATTACCCTTGCTATTGTGTAGGGTGTGAGTCTTTCAGCCTCCAAATGCTCAGCTCCTGACTGCCATTCCCATTGCTGTTGTGAAGCCTGTGAGTCTGTCAGCCTCCAAATGCTCAGCTCCTGACTGCCATTCCCATTGCTGTTATATAGGTTGTGAGTCTGTCAGCCTCCAAAAGCTCAGCTCCTGACTGTTGTATAGCTTGTGAGTCTGTTAGCCTCCAAATGCTCAGCTCCTGACTGCTATTGCCATTGCTGTTGTGTAGGATGTGAGTCAGCCTCCAAAGCTCAGCTCCTGACTGTCATTCCCATTGCTGTTGTGTAGGATGTGAGTCTGGCAACCTGCAAATGCTCAGCTCCTGACTGCCATCACTGTTGCTGTTGTGTAGCTTGTGAGTCTGTCAGCCTTCAATGCTCAGCTCTTGACTGCCATTGTCCTTGCTGTTGTGTCAGGTGTGAGTCTGTCAGCCTCTAAAAGCTCAGCTCCTGACTGCCATTCCCATTGCCGTTGTATAGCTTGTGAGTCTGTCAGCCTCCAAAAGCTCAGCTCCTGACTGCCATTCCCATTGCCGTTGTATAGCTTGTGAGTCTGTCAGCCTCCAAAAGCTCAGCTCCTGACTGCCATTCCCAATGCTGTTGTGTAGCTTGTGAGTCTGTCAGCCTCCAAAAGCTCAGATCCTGACTGCCATTCCCATTGCTGTTGTGTAGCTTGTGAGTCTGTCAGCCTTCAAATGCTCAGCTCCTGACATTACCATTACTATTGTGTAGGATGTGAGTCAGTCAGCCTCCAAATGCTCAGCTCCTGACTGCTATTCTCATTGCTGTTGTGTAGGATGTGAGCCTGTCAGCCTCCAAATGCTCAGCTTCTGACTGCCATTACCATTGCTGTTATGTAGCCTGTGAGTCTGTCAGCCACCAAATGCTCAGCTCCTGACTGCCATTCACATTTGCTGTTGTGTAGGAAGTGAGTCTGTCAGCCTCTAAATGCCCAGCTTCTGACTGCTATTCCCATTGTTGTTGTGTAGCATGTGAGTCTGTCAGCCTCCAAATGCTCAGCTCCCAACTGCCATTCCCATTGCTGTTGTGTAGCCTGTGAGTCTGCCAGCCTCCAAATGCTCAGCTCCTGATTGCCATTCCCATCACTGTTGTGTAGTTTGTGAGTCTGTCAGCCTCCAAAGCTCAGCTCCCAACTGCCATCCCCATTGCTGTTGTGTAGGTTGTGAGTCTGTCAACCTCCAAATGCCCAGCTCCTGACTGCCATTACCCTTGCTGTTGTGTAGCATGTGAGTCTGTCAGCCTCCAACACTTAGTTCCTGACTGCTATTCCCATTGCTGTTGTGTAGCATGTGAGTCTGTCAGCCTCTAAATGCTCAGCTGCCTGACTGCTATTCCCATTGCTGTTGTGTAGTTTGTGAGTCTTTCAGCCTCCAAATGCTCAGCTCCTGACTGCCATGCCCATCGCTGTTACATAGATTGTGAGTCTGCATCCTTCACCTGTGTAATCCCAAAACTTATCCTTTAGGCTAAACTTAAATCTGTCACAAATTCTGTTAAACAAGTTTGCACATCACCTTTCATCATGTTCAACTCTGATTACTTTTGCTTAGGCCATTCCACAATCATTTCAGCAGAATGTTTCATTCCTTTCAGCTGGTATCCCTCTGTTGTTTTTCTTCTGTGGTCTGGTATAACCATTTACAGTCACAATTGTCCTATCAGAGTATGCTACTCTGATGTGTGCATCTGGTGTTGGAATACATGCTGCTTTTGCAGAAGCTGTTATTGTGTATTCACAACAAGGCACTCAGGAGAAGATTGAATCCATTATTTCTCAATTCCCTTTATCCATCAAAGAATGCATCAAAGCACTGTATGAAGCTCGTCTTTGTATGTTTCATTGAATACACAGGCCTACTGATAGCATGTATAGCTATGCCCACCAAGGAAAGCAAGGAAAGGAGTAGCATGCAGAAAGAATAAAGGATATTATCTGCTCAAGCTGGGAAGAGAGGAACATGTATACAAGATTGACCATTCCATGATACAATTTGAGAAAATCTACTGCACAAAAGCTTTCCTGAAACTCATGTCTCTGCAGCCAACACATTAAGCAAATTAAAGTATCAGTGCTTTAGGTCAAGCTATTAAAAAATGAACTTTGTGAGTGCAGAAAGGCCAGGGAATGGGGGAAGCTTGCTTGGTTGTTAAGCTTGTCAAGTCTTTGTTTTTGTGGCTTGTTTTGCTATTTAGGCTCATCATGTTCTTCCTGTGTCAAATTTGCTCCAGTTCCCATTGTTTCTTGTAGTTAAACCATGTTGTTTTACTAACATCCCTTCAGAACCTGCTTTTGACAATAACAGGCATTGGCTGCACCAGCAAGAAGTGATGGAAATATATCCATATGTTGGACTGCCAGTTAAGTTAATAGTTTCTATCCACCACTAGATACATGACTCCTATTACATGGGCCTCAGTCATCTTTTGCTTAACAATGACTGAGGCATGTTCAATACTTATATACATGAAGAACAGACTTACTTGTTATACCTAGTACTGACTACAATATTCTATCTAGGTAATTGCATTGATGAATATAGTTAATGATTAATAGAACAAATGAAGGGAATATTAAAGAGAACTCTGAGTGTGTGAGATCTTGAATGAACCAGGTGAGCTTATGTGCAACTTGGCAGAGCTTGAATGAGCAGGCTGAAGTCAAATCAACTCACAGATCTTAGTTGTAGAGCTTAACAGAATTTAGGACCTTATTTCCAAATTTTAACTACAGAACTTAGTGCAACTTGGGAACCACAGATCTTGAATGTGGGGCTTGTGAACTTATTTGGATATCATGAACACTGAACTTAGTGGAACTTATAAACTCATTTGCAGATCTTACTTGCAAACTTAATTGTAGATCATGATGTGGAACTTGATGGAACTTATTTGCAGATCTTAGATGCAGGACTTATGAACTTAGACACTGTGGAACTTAGAGGAGCTTAGGCACTTGATTTCAGACTTAAATGCAGAACTTAGTGGAACTTCAAAGTTAACAAAATCAATATGAATAATAAAATTGGTAACAGAGCTTGGATAAGGGTCAAAGGACCAGCAAGTGAAGAGAGAAACTTACTGCATCAACAACTCAAAAGGCCATGTCAAATCAGGTAGAAAAGTCCTATCAATAGGGTCGTTTAAGGTTAGCCTTTTAGTCTACTTTTAGCCTACTTTTATGTTACTTCTGAACTCACTTTTTAGTCACTTTTTGTCAAAAGAGGAGTCAAAAAGTAAATATAGAATGAAAAGGATGACCTACTCTTTGCTTCCTTTTTGGTGTTCCTTTTCATGGCCAATTTTAGAACTCTGACACTTGCCACGTTACACCACCACTGGTCATTCTCTTTGTTTAATGTCACCAACAGCATGCAAAAAACCAAAGAAAGCCAGAGCTCATAGCAGCACCACAAAGTGCAGACAGTTCAGGCTGACACTACATCTATTAGCAGCAATTTAGAGCCAGAGCCAGAGCCAGAGCCAGCCAATCTCAGCAAAACTAAACATGGCCAGCTAGTAAAGCACCTGATGAAGTTCACTCAGCTGCTGTTCCTCATTTAAAATGAACAGATGAGCATATTGAGTTAGCTATTACTTGGTGTGAAGACAACCCGGAGGATCACCAGAAACTCTTTTCTGACAGTACACAAGCAGCAAAGGACCAGTCTCATGAAATGCTTGTCTCCAAAATGATTATCATACAAAGGTTGCCACTTAGTTGACACGGATGCTACTGTACATGCCAACTTTAAGAAGAATCCCACTTGCTATGTCAAGTCTGTTGACAATCTCCTCACAAGGTTTGATTCATTACTTTTCTTATTTTGCTGCAGACTAAAGTCAGAATATCATAAAGTGAATGAGTGGATTAGGAAAACAAGTGCAGGTTTGAGTACTGATGATATTGTTGAGGACTCTGAGCTATGGAATGTTATTGGTGAGTTCACACCAATATGGCAAGTCGAGCTCTGATGATTCAACCTTCTTTCAGAGTGAGAGAAGGCAACATTTCCATGATGGGAACATCTCCATGGCTTCTGGCACACCCTACCAAATTTTAATCCATTCACTGTCATGTCTGGACACGGTCAAGATATTGCAGAAGATGCTCAACAGCAGCTTTTGCCAAAGGTATCAAAAAGCTCAAAAACTGATATAGACAACCTTGACACTGTCCCTAATGCTATTAAGGTGGAATCTGCACCTGATGGGCCAGAACATACAGAGCAGGTAGGTAGTGTTTGAACAGCTTCTACTGCTCACCCACTGCACTAGGAGGCTTCCATCAAGCCTATTAGTAGCTTATTAGGTCTAGGAGACAGCAAAGACATACCTCCTTTACCCACTTCACCCATGCTCTCTTTCTTGTCTGGGCTGTTGACTCCAAGCAGCAAAGGTAACAATCACAAGCCTCCAAGTACTGTCTCCACTGCTAAAGCCAAAAACAAGTGCATGTTGCAGGATGTGTATGCCAATGAGGCCTGGAAGGAGAATGAGATAATTAGTAAGATGACAGAGCAGAAGCATGAGTGGTGACTATTGGAGCTTCAAGTGGCAGAAGCTGAAAGTTCAGGTGGAGGGACAGCAGCTGGAGGCTGAGGAGTGACATCAACAGGCTGAGGATCAACAGGAGAGGGAGTGTGAGCAACATGAGCTTTGTATGCTCCAGATTTGTCTTCAGTACAGCCAGCCCAACACAAATGCCAGTGGTAGCACTTTACCACCGTTTGGGCTCAGCACTGACTTCCATCTTCCAGATGAGGCATACTTGACCTAGACTTTTCTATACCCCAAGATGGCCCTTATTGAGTTCTTCCTGTGTTTGCTTTCCTCTTATCATAGCAGCTTTGATGAATGCTTCTTTTCTTGTATACCTCAATCCTATTGGACTTTTTGATTGAATAATAACATTGTCCTCAAGTGTTAACTAAGACTACCTGCTGTGTCCTCTTCCCAATACAATACCCTGACATTTGGCAAATGTACATAACAGGTCACATGTGTTGTGGCAGTGCAAACAGCAACTCTGCTTTTTCTTGCACTGGAGCACTTGTTAACTGTAAGGTGACGAGCAAAATGAGAGCTTATCAGGCCACTCAAAGACTCAGTAGATATTCTAATACCAAAACTAAAGAATACAGTGAGTAACTAAAGGTTTAAATATGAGGTAGTTATCTAGTTGACAAGTAGGTAAGGGTGGAGTAAAGAGATAACAAGGGAAAAAGATAAGCTATCTGTGCCACATGTTCTGCAAAGAGC
Source organism: Megacollybia marginata (assembly GCA_003313965.1). Classification (NCBI taxonomy): domain Eukaryota; kingdom Fungi; phylum Basidiomycota; class Agaricomycetes; order Agaricales; family Porotheleaceae; genus Megacollybia; species Megacollybia marginata. The sequence continues at coordinate 27,549 of QLOY01016692.1, forward strand.
TATCAGAAGTTAATTTAAGAGATAGCAGATAAGGGAAATGAAAGATAAGGTGATATGAATGTGAAATGGAATAGGGTCTTGATAAGGCATGTGGTTGAGCGCTAAAAGTGGGGAAATCATGACAACCTGTTGGATCATTGCTGATGATCAAGTGAGTACAACTATTGTGTTAGTCACCTGCTGAATGTTTCTTAAGTCAATAAATGTTGTTGAGTGTTGTGAATTTCGTGACATATTGCTCCTGCTACGAGAAGAACTCAATGATTCTGATCTTCTGCATTGAACCAAGCTATTATTGAAACATGGGTAGCTACCTTGAAAGTGGAGCTTGCTGTATGTCCATTTGTCCATTAGTTTTATTCTTCTTATCTACTCTAGGCAGCAATTGGCAACATCAACTTCACTGCAGACTTATGGACTAACACTTCCATGCGCTCCTTTCATGCTATCACTGGTCACTGGATCAGCATCATGTTACAACAGAGTTCACTTGTCTACATGATGAAGATGACTATGATGATAAGTATGACAATGAGGATTGTCCACATAATCCAGTCACAAAGTGTAGAAAGACAGTTCAAGTCATCTGTGCCTCTGGTCAATGCCATGATGATTTTGCTGATATTATCAGGGATGGAAATCAACAGGAACATTTCTGAGATGCAGATGACCAGCCAATAATGCTACCAGAGGTTGAACTTCTTCATGATGTTCAAACTCATTGGGACAGTTTATATTATATGATTCAACAGTCTCGAATCCTTCGTGTGGTATCTTATCTTTCATTTTTGTCCAACAAATACTTAGCGATGTACAGCCTATCAACTCCTTCCTGAACACTCAAACATATTACTGTCAATTTGGTCACCTAATTCTCAGCCTTCAAGAGGCAACAGACCTTCAAGATCTGGAAGTTGTGCTAGAGGTTCCTCATCGTGTTCAGCATGCAATGACTTGTCAACATACTCCTGGGAAAGGCTTGGGGTAATCTGAATCTGAAGCCCTTAACTACAGTTGGTTTGAGATGGGCTAACAGTTACTATGACAGGTTTGATGATACGAAAGCATATATTGTTGCATTGTGTAAGTCCTGTTTTTGTCTTAAGTTTGTCAAAGGCTGAAGTGAACAACTAGTCCTCAATCCCATGACACATTTTACCTGGGTCGAACACCACTGGCATCATACTCATTGTAAAGCTGCAAAGGAGATTATCATCACCTTGGTATGTTCAATCCATTGTGCTCTTCCTACTTAACATGTCTATAGATGCATGAATATCATGCACAATACTGTGAACGATTCAACATTGGATCTTCTCAGCTGCTTGTCTGCCCACCCTCTCAGCCTACTAACTCTATCAATGCCTAGCTTCACGTTATGGTCTTGAGGAAATGGACATCTATAATCGTAATGCAGCATCATCAGAAACAAGTTTAACTGTAGAACAAGAATACAGTCTATATGCTTGTGGTCAGTGCTCTCCTCTGGGAACTGACATGCTGAGATTCTGGGAGGTAAGCCTATTATTGTTAATTTTGGAGTTCCACTTTCTTATAAAATTGATAGGGTGAGGAAACAGGCAACTTCAAAACTATCTTTTTGATTGCAATGAACTTTTTAACAGTACAAGCAACATCTGTTCCTAGTGAACAGGTTTTCTCCTCCAGCACTGAAACAGACACCAAAAGACATAATCAGATTCATGGTATACTGATGGAGGCATTGCAGATGCTGAAGTTTGGTTTCAAGCAAGATCAGTTGGATTTCATGTTGTCAAGAGTAACAGATGAAGCAGCAATGAAGGAACTGTTGGCTGAAGGGGATTTGCTTGGGGATTTGCTTTCAGAGAATGCAAAACCGGCCGTGGAACGTGTTATGCAGTATTCTCAAGAATTTGACCATTTAGCTAGCTTATAGAAGGCAAATGGTACTGAGAAGCTGTGGCTCAGGCCAGTGAGCCGCAGCTTAGTTTTGTTCAGCTCTGGCTTCTAAGCTGGAGCCAATCAGGAGCCATGGCTCTGCTCTATGGCTAACAGTTAGTGAGCTGTGGTGTTAGGTGCCATGCAAGGAACTGGGTGGCACATCCGCAAACACTATATATAAGTGATGCGCTTCCGCACATCGGGTGCCCGAACTCCGGTCCAGATGACTAATCTGAAGCCTCGGAATAGGCCCGAGACCTTAGGGGCCTCAGGGAATGACTAGAAGCACAGCACACAAGACGATTTCAAGTCTGACTACTACAAAACTGAGAGGAACTATTTATACTACTACTGGAATAACTCCGGAGGCTTACATAAGGGTCATGGGGCCTATGCGGAGTAAATACGGAACAATAGAAGACATACACAGGGTAGTAATATCAGTAAGCAGTATCAGATGACAAGGGTAAGTATTAGAAATGATAAAAGATGATCCAGAAACATCCCCCGGTGTTCCCGAGCGGTCCGAGATAGATTCCGATCGGACCAGGGTCGGACCCGATCGGATCCGGACCGGACCGAGGTAATCCCGAAGCGGAAACTGGGAAAACCTCGGAAAACTCGGAGGCTGCAAGGGATTGGCATGGCGCGTAACATGTGGCAACACTACCCTCACATGTATCTTGCGAGTATATGAATGGAAAATGAGAGCTACTTCATGCAGATTTGTTGAGTGCATTATAAGCTATCCAATTTTAATCAGTCCCAAATGAAAGAAAGTGACATACATTTGCAGCCTCTGCCTTTCGAATTCTAACACTCCTCTGAAACAGATCAGGATTCATGAAACACCATTCAATTGTTGCGACTGCTATCGTTACAGGGATAGCAGCAAAGTTGAATATAGATTGGTTTTGGAGGATGAGGAGGTAGTTTAGTGTGCATGACAAGGTCTGCACTGAGCAACAGTGGCAAGGAATAAAACAGTGAGAGGAAGGTATTGTCAACCAAGATGAGTGGATTTGAGGGATGTGAATAGGTGAGAAAAGATGTCCACTCTATGTCTACCAATCAAAGTGTAGGATTCGTAGGTGATTCTATCCATATCAGCTAAGGGACAAACACTCAGTCAACTACATAAAAAGGGGTTGTTAGCACACCTTTGTATTTTCCCAAATGGCAGATAGAATGGTAGCATCTTCAGATGATTCTAAATCTATAAACAAAGCCTGGATCCTCTGATTCTCTGCAGCAACACATGTTAAATAATGAAAAGTCCCACCATAGAGCCATAGACATCGTTGACACTGAGGACATGGGATTGAGGTGGTAGTAACTGCAACACCGTCGTGGTTGTTGCAGACCCTGAAGAAAACACCAAAGCATATGCACTGCCTGATTCTAAAGCAGCAAGTGTGCTCTCAAAGGCATCACAGTTGGGATTTCCTGATCTAAAGTATTCAAAGCCCTAAATATACAAATGAGACTATCTCATTGATTGAAGTAAGTAGACAAACCTTGTGGATCCCAATACCATCTTGTTTATATGTCATGCTGAGAGAACAGTGTTGGTCTTAGAGCTTGAATCTGAGCCGACGTGGACAGCACGAGTTCCAAATCCCTGGATTTGTTTATTTGTACTGATACCATTGGTATGGCCATTGGAGACGATGATGGGAGTCAAGAACAGGACTCATTATGGATGGATGGAAGGAATGCAGATGTCATCACAGCTTTTTATCTGTTGTCAAATAACAAGTGAATGACGAGCTCATGTGATGACTAAAGGTCACAACCTTCTGTTATTGCATCAGGATCTCACCCCTTCTTACAGGGCAAGTTTGTTGGACATCGAGCAGAGCAGGAGAGAAAGGCAGCATGATGCACGAGTATGCATCACACACGTGACTTTGTTGATCCCTGCTTCCTGCTTCCATCTCGGCCACATCTCTGTCCATTCCTCCTTGCTACTACCATGGCCAAACAACCTCAGACTGACAACACCGACAATGACACAACTCCGCACAAGAAAACCAAATCCCTCAATTCAATCACGTCTGACAAGCTGTCCACAAATTTGAATCTGCACGTGAACAATACAACAGACCATGTCGAGAAGAAGCCAAGGTCAGTCAGTTAAGGGTAAGAAGGCTCATAAAGCCAGAAAAGCACAGAAAGAGGTACAGTTGAGGTATGTCTCCCCTTACAAGCAGAACTTACATTGATATACTGGGATTCATATGACATTCCTGCTTGCTAACAACTCTCACTGTATCTGAGCCCCTTATAAGCTAGTCCTTGGACTTCAATTAATTGAATTCCTTTTGTGACTGTTGTCTTTCGGCCCAGTGATGTTTAGGTTTGCTTTATGTCTGATGTTGTTTTCCGAGCCTCCATATCACAGTATGCTTTGTTTCATTCACTGATACTTATCTTACCCTCTTGCTAGATCTGTTGTTCATTGTCCCCACAATCCTGAAAGGTGAGGGCGTTCTACTGTTTTTACCATCACTGACATTTCTGTAAGTGAAAACAAGAATGTATGTCACAATCATTGTCGACTCGAGTATTCCACCTCTTAATGTGGATTGTGGTTGCATAAACACTCAGTTTGAGATATGTGCCAGTTTTGTTGATGCTCGAGTAGATGGATGGTCAAGAACATGAGTATTTTGACATCATTGTATTGTTTGTTTCTGTAATTTAGTTCCTAATAGTATTGCACTTATCATTCAATCCCTGAACTGTTGAAGTTGAAGACGTATAAGCTAGGTGATGCTGACCAAGCCCATACTTGCCAGTGTTAGCCAGATCATGTTTGTTCTTCCCTGATTTACCCAGGCCATGTTCATTCTGCCAGATGTCCCAGATCATGCATGTCCTTGCCATTAGGCTCAATCTGGCAATATGAGCCTGATCTGGCTTATCTGGCAATACCAAGATGGTATGGCAATCTAGGGGCCAGACACTAGATCCGCTTATAGCCTCTTGTCCAATCTAGGAATACTTACTTTGTCTGGGCAGATTGGGCCTGTCCATGGAGGATTAGGGACCAATACTTTTGGTGATGTCCTCTCCCTTCTATTAGTTATTAGGATGGCAGCTTTTTCCTGAGCCAAGGTTTTCCCTCACTGAGGTTTTACTTGGTCAGGTTTTGATGCACCTGATCCAACATAGTCAATACTTTAATGCTGGGCAGGGTTGTCTGTCTTCCTCCGATGCTTCGAGCTTCAAGGACACCTGGCATCTGAGCATCTGAGGTTCAGGAGAGACTTCTCTCCTGTGTGGAAGTTCATGGCAAACAAGATGTATGAGAATGGACAATACCTTATTCGATGTCTAGACCTGTTAAATTCCAAAAATAACTCATGTAGACAGATTTCAATTTTGTATTGCATTCATATTATATCTCTGAATCAATATGTTACCAAATTATTTCCTTATGGCCTTTACAGTCCCTTTGACACCCATGAACGCCCAATTTCGAAGCTGAAAAGTAGCATACACTAGGGCTTCAAACCATCCTGTATACTGAAGACAGCTGTCCTGTATACTGGAGATGGCCATCCTGTATACGGTGGATCCCTGTATGAAAATTCTGAGGATACGGGCCAGGACTGAACATACCCGTATCCTGTACTGTATCATCCTGTTTACCTGTATTTACTGGTACATATTCAGCATTGTAGCAGTTCTAGTGGTCTGTACTTACTTTACTATGAATGAACTGAACCATTCTGAGGTGATGCTTGCAAAACCAGTCAGAAAATTGGGCTATACAACAAGTTGAACCCTACCCATATTAAATACGGCCATACTCCAGGCTTCCAAAAGCGGAAACAGTATGGGTACCATCCAGTATTTACAGTCCCGTACAACCATACCTTTACAGGTATGGTTTGAAGCCCTAGCATACACATGAGAAGCACATGCTCTGAGTCTGCTTGAAAAGGAGTTTGACAATGTCCCTTGTGCTCCTGCTAAACATTTTAAGCAAAACAAAGTCTAGACAACATAAAAGCATAACCTTAATTGTTTACAAGCAATACAAGGCCAGTGAAAGCCTACGAAGTGTGAAACAGGGGTGTGTGAAATTCATGTGCCGCCTTGAAACCGATTAGTGTGTTCTATTTTCGGAATTTTACCAGGCCCTCAGAACGAGGTTTCCTCGCATCACCTCTGAGGGCCTGGGAACGGAGCTGTCCTGGTAACCAAATAAAAAGTATCTACAACACTCTCAGCCATGCCAAATGGAAAGTGTTGAAGACATTAGTGGTAGTCAAAGTAAGACTTTTCACTTACTTTTCACTTACTTTTTACTTACTTTTAATTTTCATTTTTGTCTACTTTTCATCCAAGAGCAAACAAAAAGTAAAAGTAAAAGGAGCTTGAAAAGGAAGTCTGGACGTCCTTTTACTTTTTTACATCACTTTTAGTCTACTTTTGGCATTCCTTTTTTCATTAAGAGTCATGGGAAAAGTAGAACTATCTACTTTTTCTCTCCTTTTACTAAAACTTTGAGGAGGGGGGGTTCAAGGTAGCTACTTTTAGCTACTTTTTGATCACTTTTTATTTCACTTTTGAGTCATTTTACTGCCAAATTGGCAAAAAGTAGAGAAAAAGTGGTGTTGAAAAGTGGCCAAAAAGGCTTACTTTGAACACCACTATTCTTCACCCAGCCAATCTATTTTAAGTCACCTCCCTATTTGGGTTCACCACAACAACCAAATAGCTTGACAGTTTCCTCACCTCTTCCCAAATCCATCTGCCACCTTCTTTACCATTGCGTTTGACAGGTATCCTCACCTCTCTCCAAATCTGTCCCTGCTCACTTTCCCATCGTGTTCGACAGGTTTGCTCACCTCTTCCAAATCCGTCCCTGCCAACTTTACCATCACATTGACAGGGATTCCTCACCTCTTCCAAATCTGTCCCCACCAACTTTACCATCACATTGACAGGGATTCCTCACCTCTTTCCAAACCTGTGACCACTCACTTTCCATCAAATTCAACAGGTTTGTTCACCTCTTCCAAATCCGTCTGCCATGTTCTTTACCATTGCATTCAACAGGTATCCTCACCTCTCTCCAAATCCATCCCTGCTCACTTTTCCATCGTGTTCTGACAGGTTTGCTCACCTCTTCCAAATCTGTCCCCGCTCACTTTACCATCACATCAACAGGGATTCCTCACCTTGCCTGCATTTAGTTGCATATCCTCACGATAGACTCACAAGGAAAGTTGTCATTTGTGACTGTCCATGAGGCCCACATCCTCACCATCAACACCTTTCTTCATCCAATCAGTCTATATTTGTATCCTTGAACTTGTGTAACTTTTGTACTTACACTGTATCAATATACATTCATTTCGGTACCACACTATCATTACTTAAATTTGTGAAAATATGAGAGTTTAGTTGGGAAGATTGTTGTCATCTACATAGTCATAATCTTCATCTGCGGCCACCTCAAAAACCATCTCATTCAACTTCAAACCATCCTCCTCACTAGACTTCAATTGTTGGTCCACAACCTTTGCTTGCTCCCATAATATTGACCACTCTGTCTCCCATAGTGCCGCCCGAGATTGTTCTTGGTCACAGTGCTCAAATGTGTATGCGTGTATACCTTCCTGCAGCATTGGATTGGCAGAAGTTGATCACGCATCAACTCGACATTCCCACCAGGTTTGCTTCCACTGACAAAACTTTAGTGAATGCTGCATCTCCTCCTCAACAAGTTGTAACTCCTCTCTCCAACAGGTTGCTCTTTCCTGGCATTTCAGCCATTCAACGTGTATACCTAAGTAGTTCTTAAAACCAATATGTGAGTGTGGGAAGGCTTACTATCGTGCACCAATGACCCATCAAGTTCCTTCTCAGAGGCAGAATACCAGATCCAAGAGAGGGCTTGTTTACCTTCACCCAGTACTAAGTTTTGTTCAAGTGGCACTGTGGGAATATTATTGAGATCCTCCTCCTCTGTTGCTTCCTCTGGTAAACCTGCCATCACCGTGACCCGACTCCAACGATAGGTATTCATCTCTTCCTCACTTAGTGCTCTCTCATACATTCCTCTGGCTGTAACTCCTGCAAGACTTCCTCCCACTTTCCTGGACCTCGTAACACTACCAGGGTCCTACGTGCAGTGCAATATGTCAAGCAGGCAAGCAAAATCCGTAGCTCCGCCCCATGTTGTAGCTCTCAATGCCGTCCAAACTCATGTTGCAACACCACATTGTGGGCTTGGTGCTGGTACACCTCTTGCCCCTACAAAAAGCCTTTGTTACTGGATCTAACCACTTATAAAAAAGCCTGCCAGACTGGTTCTAACCACAGCCAGACAACAAGCATTTTGGTGGATCTAACCATGCCAGATGCCTACCACATAGCTATGAGGGGTATACAATGTTGAATACAATGAATAGCAAATGCATAAATAGTACTGTGTCTGGCGGGCATCACCAAATAAAAATGCGCCACCCACTGTTATTTACTTGTATTTGCATATCAACAGAACTGGCGGCTGGGCTGCTGCTGCTTGTTTCACTGCTGCTAGGCCACTCAATCATTTATACAGGGCTTTGATTAGGTTACTGGTTCAATGTAAATAATTTTCAGACCGAAAAATACACCAAATTGTTGGATTCAAAACTGAAATTCCGATAAATACATGAAAATTTCAAATAAATGTGGGGCATCTGCCCAGTTGCTATATGTCTACACAAGCACTTGTGTTTAAATGCAAATGCGCTGCTGGTGACAATTGGGCTGGCAAGAATTGGAAAATGCGCAGGGGCTGGGTGACTGAGCTTCAGTCTCTGGTAGTAATTCATGGCGATGTGGCAGGTTGGACCGCAAATTGGGTTGTTGGGTGGTGACGATGTATCAGAATAGATATGCACTTACCTGGAACCAAAATTGAGTTCATGCTCAATGGGGAGGAACATTTGGGCGTGGCGAGCTGGCAGTAATGACGTGGGGATAGTAGCTCATTATTGTATTGCATGGCATTCAATAGCTTTGGTTTGGTGGGAGATTTGCATCAATTCGAGGGATTCATGGTGGCCACAAGATTCATCGTCAGTTTCATCCAAGCAATGTGCTCTGAATCTTCGCATTTCTAGTTCATCATTGGTTTGGCAAGGTATCCGTGCTGTTTGGTGAATTTGGTCAGGGATTTGTTGTCAGTTTGGTCAGGGATTTGTCTGTGATGGTGGGGAGTGAGGCTGAAGTTTTGTGATCAGTGATGCGCTGTAGAGCTATTCACAAATGACTTACCTATATTGGGAAGGGGTGGTAGATTTGCCAGCAGGGTGGGTCGTGGTGAGGTGGGAGATTTTGCTGGGTGGTTCATCTTTCATTAGGACTGGCTGAATATTAACACAATCCTTTGTTAATTGATTCCTTACCCAGTATGAGGTGAGCGCCTTGTGGTTTAAGCAAATGGGAGACTGGAAGATGAATGTCAAAAGCAAAGGAGAGGGATAGGCGGTTATTGATTTGTCGTCCATGGGTTCATCAGTGCAGGGCATTTGGCTAGTGGATAGCTGGGAACAGCTAATAAAAAGCTCAAAGGGGGGTATCAGAGTACTTACCTGCATGAAATGTGAGTCTGGAATGCACTGCTGCAACCAGCTCGACATGGCGAAAGGCAGAGATCGGTTGCACAGCCACCATGCCTGACACATTCCAATGTGCTGAGGGCATAAGTGCTGGCATGCCCATACTCTCTGCTCCCTTTCATACCCTTGCTGGCCTCAAGAAAGGCTCACACTAGCTATATAATGATCTGAACAGTTCCCCCAGGTCAGTCAAAATCGACTCTAGTAGTCCATATTGACAATGTCCTTGTCTTTGCACCAAAACATGTCCATTACCCTATCTCCACTCCATGATCAAATCTCCAGGCAATTTGACTGCCAATCACTCAGGTAAGTAGTGTGCATTTATTCTACCTAATCACAGCTCAGCCGACTGGTTGATAGTGCTTCCAACAAGTTTTTTTTGAGTGAACATGGTCCATGCACAACATCCGCAAAATGAGGAATTCCATGTTCATGCCCGAACGCAGACAAATCTTGGTTTCTACTGTCTAAGTAAGTGACATATACTCAAGTACTAGGACCTGGTCTAACTGGTTTGCTATTGGTCCCATTCATCTAGCAAGAAATGCAAGATTTTTGTTCAATGACATCATGATACTATTGACAACGCCCTCACTGCTCTGCTGCCAATCTTTTTTTGTGTATCTACACCAACGCTATAACCAAACTATCAGTCACCATTATCAGCCTGTTTCAGTGCGGGGGAGGCTAGGCAATCACTAGGCAAGTTTTATCCCTGTCCCCCCTTATTCCATAGCTTCAATCCCCCACCAAACCGACCATCAGCCCAACTGTTACCCATGACCCTGGCAATGAGTAGCAAGGATTTTCATGCTACTTTCTCAATCCAACGCCAGTCCCCCACCAACCAAATCCCATGTCAATGTCAGCAGCTTGAAGAGGTGTAGTCAACCCAAGCCCATGTTCCACTCAGTCTTTGATGAGTCTAATGTCAATGTTGCCTCACCAGCCTCTTCACAACCCAAATGTTGGCAGCCTCTTCTGTAACCCATTTGAGCTTTCAGTATTTTTTTTTTGTATTGTGAATCTAAACTTTTAGAATTTTTGCAAATTGTCCAGATCTCAGTTTTTTTTTTGTATTGTCGGCGCGGTACAAATTGTGGTAATATAGCAATATATGTGAAAGCTATTGTCAATCTAAACTTCTAGAAATTTCGCAAATTGTCATCTGGATTTTAAAATTCAATCCAGCCATAAGTGAAGTTGTTTTGATTTATTGAGAATGTAGTACACAACAGTATATTATGTACAGTAGTACAGTATATAGACCTACAATATTCGGGCAATGCAGAGCTGCGAGCCAGCAGGCGTGGCTGCTGTGCTCTGCATTGTTGACTAGTATTTATCTACACGTGATCCCAAGCCACCCCACCCTGGCTGAAGGATCCCACGGTAGCCCACCAGTGATTATAAAGCATTTTGAGTGGTGGTGGCTCTAACCGTGAGGGAGGCTTTTTTCTCTATGGTTATAACCATGTCAAAAAGCCTTTTTTTTAGGGCATGGCCTGGCTGGTAAGCGATGACATGGCTGTGTAACTGCTGATGAAGATTACAGAGCATCGTGTGCTTGAGCATAACACAGCCAATTTTCAATGTCAACAAGGGTCTGCGAACACAGCTGAAGCTGTGTATCATTTGCAAATGATGAAGTGAAATCAGCTCGGGCTTTGATGTAAGCTTTGCAAAGGTGTCTTCTGTGGGGTTCTTGTGGAGGTGCAAGCAAAGAAGCGGCATATGGGCATTTTGAATCTTCTGGAACTTCATAATCTGATGTAATAGTGCTGTACGACGGGTTTGAAGTTTAGTTGCTTGTACAGTTGTTGTGTTCTTCTTGAGGTCAAGGTGCAGGTCCAGTCTATACAACAGTTAGCCAGTCACACAAACATGCCACCCAGAGATACATACTGCGCTTCTTCAATACTGATACCCTCAATAATAAACCCACTGCACATGGTGTCAACGGAGGAAGTTTGTCCGGCAATGTTCTTTGGCTGCCAGCTCCTTCTTGATGTCATTAACAGTTGCATCTAGACCAAAATTAGTGTCGTTCTGCTATGTGGGACAGTCTTACAGTCTCCAGGAGGCATATTGAAGGGACAAGGTCTTTGTGGATCCTCTGTCCACTCATCAATGAGCTTCTCCCATTCATGTGTAATGCCGGGTTTCTCCAGTTCAACTCCTTCAGTGAATGTCTGCCAAGCTTGATGATGAATTACTGCATCCGGAATTGCCACTGCCAATCTCTTGGCGAGCGAACTCCCAAGTCTCACTGTCTTTCCCCAATTCAAAAAATTGCAACAGTCATCAAGAGTATCCTGTCGACCACCCCATCACATCATAGAAACTGAACTTGCAAATTTGTTGAGAACAGCCCACAACCTCTCAACACCCTCTCTGTCTGTTTGTCCTGTACCCTTGGTGAAATTGAGAGAGAAAGGACCATGACAAGCAGAAATGTGAGCCAGGAGATGAAACTTGGGGACATGAAACTGAACACCTTTGGGTGTACACAACAGACATAAATATTCAGGGATACACCTGAGGCAGTCGAAGAAATGAATGGACCATTGGCAAGCTATATCATAGGATATGGTCAAGAGCCTCATCCAAATGCCAATGATACTTGAAAGGAAAATCCAGTCCATATTCATATATCTGTTCAATCAGAAGGTCAGATTATAGTCTACACGCAAAGATGATCTTACCTTTCCCCTTTCTGGAGGTCCCCCACACCATTCGGTCGAAACATTTCATGGCAGGAGCAGCTCACCACGCCAATACCAGTAGCCTGTAAACCTTTGGACCTTTTGCTATTTGCATCATTGACAGCAGAGAATGCAACACAACGACTGATCTAGAGGTAGATTCATGTTAGTTGCCAATCGAAGTGACAAGGAAAGTAGTCACCTCAGTATCATTCGCATTCTCCTTGAGAAATTTGTGATATGGGGCAGGTGTAACAAACGATGCCCACCTGGGACCTAGTGGAGGGTCCTTGTTATCATTAGGTCGCACTCAGCCCTTCTGCTTGAAGTTTGCATCTTCTGATAGAAGCAAACCATACTTCCATCTACAACCTAATTCAGCCTTAGAACATGCAAACAAAAGCCTTGCTACCTTGTGAAATCAGGAGCGCTTTCCCAATTGTCTGGTAAATTGATACCGGGGTGAGGACAGGCCCAACAAGGGATAGCCAGTTCACCAGCTTGGGTAGCAGGGATGCTGGACTCGTCGTGTCCATGTCCAGCTCATTTGCACATTTTAATGTGCCGCCACTTGCGGATGATCATCATGAACTGTTTGAGCTGGTCCTTATTGAAATCCTGTAAGTTGCGAACTTATTCTCTTAGCAAAGTACTCACTGGGATCTTTCTCAGCCCTGTTCCGTCTGTCAAATGCTCCAGTGCACGATAGTAATCTGTGGCAGGAGTGCAAGCACTGAGATTAACACTGTGGAAGTGTCTGAGGACCGCAAAGGTGGCAGCAGAGGAGGGAGATAGTGGGGTGGCGGGTGTTATGATTTCCCCTCATTTTAGTGCTCAAACACGTGCCTTCTCAGAACCCCATTTCATTTCACATTCATATCACCTTATCTTTCATTTCCCTTATCCACTATCTCTTAAATTAACTTCTGATAGCTTATCGCAGAACATGCAGCACAGATAGCTTATCTTTTTCCCTTGTTATCTCCTTGCTCCACTCACACCTGTTCATCAACCAGATAACTACCTCGTATTTAAACCTTTAGCTATTCATTGTATTCTTTAGTTTTAGTATTATAAGATCTACCGAGTCTTTGAGTGGCCTCATTTTGCTTGTCACTGATAGGAATGCTACGGGGCGGGGTCTGCACATGTGCAGGGCTGTCAACACCTGAGGCAGGCACTAGAAGCAAGCGAAGGTGCTGGCTGAGGGAAGTCTCACAGAAAACGATCTGCAACAACACAACCCACAAACAACACCAAAACACACACTAACTAACTCCTACTAGATGCACTAGTCTCTCTTTATATTCTGGGGGTGTGAGTTAATGCTCTTTTTGAAATTTGTCACAAGAAGAGGCCTCCGTGGACGACAACTTTTTAGAGTCTCTTTGCTTAGTGTAAGGTTTGGAGTCTATCTTTGGAAATAGAAGCTCCTCGGTCTCAAAACATGCAAAGTTTGATCACGAAATCAAACTTCTTTCAAAGTGGTTTGCTTGAGTTGCAAGACTTATTGCAAAGTTCAGTTCTTAAGACCTGATGGCAATGTTCAATTGATGGGTTCCAATCCCAACCAATCAAGGTTCAATCCCAGACAAGTTCCATATTCCTGAGTACACAAGACCAAAACTCAAGACCGAGTATCAAGATCAAAACTTAGCAACTAATCTCACACTTGAGATCAATCAAACAAATGGTATTGCACCAAGCCAAATACCCAAGGGTAGGCAAGGGGCATTAATTCTCTACCGATTACTAGGTCCTCGGGTCCTTATATACTTGTACAAAACGATAAATATAGACAAAACAAAACAAAACTACAATGGCCATGTGTGTATTTGGTCCAATGAGTCAAAACTGATGAGAAAGGACACAGAAAGGCAACACTGCGAGTGGGTATCCATATGCTGTGCCACCAATTGTGTATATTTGAATTTCCAACCTCCTCAGAATTGCTATTTCTGAAGAGGCAGCCGATATTGTCCATAGGCTACACGTGTGTTGAAACATGTTTCACTGGTTTTAGGCAAGCCTAGAGAGGCCTATCAATCATCCTTATGCTGTGATGGATGGTTGGAAGTCCTCCGAGGCCTCTATATCTGATGCATTCCGTTCCGAAAGTCTGGTATTATCAAGACAACCACGCGGTAGTGTCTGATGACAGATGCGATGCAGAGTCAGGTGCTCTTCTGGGTCTCTAGCTCTCTCTGCGATCTCTTCCTTCCTTTTCTCTCTGAGGAGCCATCACGTGACTTCGTTGTTAGACTCTGTAGCTAACACTCAATACTTCTCATACCAGTAGACATTAACCGATCAAGTAAATCAGTTAGTTAGGTTCCTTGACAACACTTGTCACCTAATAGTACTCCTTTCTAAGTAATCCAACCTCAATAGCCAGCTAAGTCACAGATCAACAGCCAGTAATGAGTTTCAAAGCTCCAAGGGCATTCAACCTTCGAGTATCAATACCATAGACACTCTAGGTGAACCTATACTAATCCTCAGACTTCTAGGATAGCCTAGGAGGTAGTTCTTGTCGGTTTGTAGGTCTAGCTGCATAACCGGCGTATCATTGCCTTACAAAATACTAAAACTAACTTCTTTCACCTCACTCATCTTGATAGATAACCTCATCTACCTTCTACTCATCATCTGGCACATTGCCATGCTCAACCTCATCTTCAACCTCATCTGTTATTGACTTCATCAACGCTGTCATATCAACTGATGCCTACATGTACAACAACAGCACCACATCAGAGCAACTCGTTTGTAAACTCTCCTCGTCTCATTTGGAAGTACCATTGGCTAGTGGAAAGTTCCCATCTTGAGATAGATGACAGTAAGCAGACCAGGAAAACTGATTAAAGAATTGCTAACCACTTTAAGTGGACTATCTGCCCAATGAAGTTGAATGCAATCGAAAACTCTGAAACAATCTCATACTCAGATGATACCACCAAACCCAGATCGAATCAAACTTCACTCCATACCTCACTATCCACCAATGTGTCAACAAACTGATCAGACAGTTCTCCAGACCATTCGACTATACTCCCAGAATCATTAGCCGGATCTACTACATGCATCTTCTCATGGAAGACTGGGTCAATAAGCAAAAGACATACACAGATGCCAGCACCAACACAGACATTAAGGAATACAAAGACGCAGCTACTGGTACTGACCTTAAAGACTACATATCATACATTTCTGCAGCAACCCTCATCAATGCTCAGAAACACATCACTGAACTTGCATGAAGTCGACAAGTCAGCATCTATACAGACACTGGAATTAACACAGATAACAGCTTCGGATTCAACACAGCAGTGTGGTCAGAACCATATCAGACGAAAGACAATCAACTCCTCCCGATGGAGTTAGAACCAATCAGAACACAACCACAATGTTGCAAATGCAAACAACAGAACAACAAAGAGACGCCCAGGTGATCTCTCAGACAGAGGATCAATTAGTAACACAGGCAGTACTTGAGGACTGGTTTATTACCAATACAGCATGAGCAATACATGACTACTGACAACTTGGAACATTTTCCAGCTTAGTGTCAGAAAGAATGAATTTTATCTTGACACAGCCTCTGACCTTCACAACTACAACATCATCACAGACAAAGAAAGGAAAATATTCAATGACATCTTCACTACAGATAACATTGGGCTTCTAAGACCATACGTACTTGAGGAAACAGTGCACAGTATACACAGACTACTCAGACACAATCCCAGATTACGACATCCACTCTGATCCGACTAGTCCGTGGGCAGATGCCAATTTCAGCTCCAATTGACCTAACCTGATACATCAACAACATATATGGACCAAATCACTTTGTAGCCCACATACAAGTAGACAGATCATATCACATTTATCGCAACACATATGTCAGATACATTCCAGAAATCCAATACGACTCAGACAGAAAACGCTTTGAACCAAAAGACATGATTATCACACCAGACTTCCTCGAAGAAGCAGTAGAGGAATACTGATTCCTTGACAACTTTACAGAAGACCCCAAAGACATTCCAGTACCATTTGAAGAAAGCTTTTTCACACCACCTGAATCACCACAACCCGACACACCAAGAGTCTCCTTTAAAGAACTCACACCTGAACTAGAAACATTACCAGAACTTCCGTTTGTCAAAAAGAAGCCAACAGAACCTTCCACCTCGAACGCGGAATCAGTACCACAACACCAAACCCTACAACCTGTCAAATCTTCACTACTTAAACAATGACAGATCGAGACACCAGTATGCCAGGGGCATCTACCTCTATGGCAGCCCCCAGCCAAAAACTAAACACCACAGAACCACCATGCTACTTCCCCAGGGATCCAGCAGGCACACACATCATACAAGAACTAACATTGTATGTATCTTGTTGACTAGAAATGACCCATTTCGCCCGCATCCTTGGAAACTCACTCGATCCAGCAACCTATGAAATCCACAAAGATGTAAAAGAACACTCACTGGTCAGAGAATTAATAAAAATATTCGAGTCAACAACAGGGTACATGGGCACTATCCTAGTTAGGACACCTGACAGGAAAAGCACTGTGATCATAGACCCTGATGGAGTTCCCAAAGACTCGAACCTTAACACTACCCTGACTGTCACTGCCACAACAACATCTAACGTCAATTCCAAAATCAAAATTACCAAACCACCTAGATTCACAGGTGATAAAGCAAAATGGGAAGGATTCATTCTAGCAGTTGAAACCTATCTCATGGTGTACACCAGCGAATTCAAAGATGATGAACAAAAAATCTGGTTCATCATCTCGTACTTAGGCATGGAAGACGGATCAGCATGTGTCACCTCAGACTGACTCCGAAATTGGAAAGAAGACAACTTTTATCTCAGAACCCTAAACACTATGACAAGTTCATTGGAGAACTAAGGAGGGCCTTCAAAGATCCCAATCTAAAAATCAACACTGCCAACAAACTACAACAACTCAGACAAGGGAAAGACTCCCTAACAGAATACTTCACCAGATTCGAACTCAAAGCCGCCACAGCAGGGTATCAACAGCTGGGCAACATCCTCATCAATCTCCTAAAAAACCAAGTGCGATGTGAAATCACCATGGAACTATACAGAGGAGGCATACCCATTCCAGAAAAATATGAAGGGGTAAAATGAAGGTTGTACAACATAGAAATGGCACTTGAAGAAGAAAAATTGAGACATAGTGCCTTTCACACAGGAAAACCCATACCACCTTGACAATACACTTCACCACAACGATCCAACAACTCTGAGCACACAACAACCGCACAGACATATGGAGGACAGGGACAGCCCATGGACATTGATGCAGGACGAACCAAGCGGCTACTCGAATGCCGACACTGCAAGAAAATGGGTCGTCATCTATCCAAAGACTGCAGAGGAGAATATCCAGACTGTCACAGCAAACATCCCAGACAGTGGTGTACTCAAACCACCACCTCGACGACCTTTCACCACATGCACATTGGACTTCATAGACTTCACCAAAATCACAGACAAAGAGAAAGAACAGCTAAAGAAAGCTGCGGGTTTTTAGATGGGAGCAAAGCAGACACGACTTCGTTGTCCCTTGGCCAAGACTTTTATGCACATGTTTCTTGTCAAACATGCCCCGAGGCATTGTATAATAGGAATACATCTTTTTCACATGCATGAGAGTCCAGCGTCAAATCAGAATCAGGAACCAAATGGAAGACAACGATCAAAGAAGTCGCAGATGAAGAGTCTACTTCTTCGGGTCACTTCCAACCACAAAAAGAAGGAAAGAAGCCAGAACCTTTCTCATCATTATGGGTTCTATCACAACTATGAAATCTGGCAGCAGAAGCAGGGATGGGAACATTAAAACAGTGGGTACATGATCAAAAACAGCGAGAAGTAGACAAACATCTCGTTCAACTACTACTGAATATCCCCACCAACAAAGCCCTAGATCACCTGGAAGATCTTCACGAACCCAAATGATTTATCTTCAGAACCACAAAAATGGATCAGGAACTAGATTTACAAATTGAACTCCAAGATCTAGAGAAAGGAACCAGATATCAAACCCAGGCACTTCTTGACAGTGGCTGTACAGGCAGTTGTATCAGTCAACGCTTTGTCAAAGAAAAAAGGCTAACCCTACACAAATGGGAACACCCAATCTCTGCATACAATATAGATGGGACTGAAAACAACAACAGAAAAATCACACATTATGCAGAAATAAGGATGACAGTAGGAAAACACTCTGAAGTCCGAAAGTTCACAGTCACCAATTTAGGATGATCAGATGTATTCCTCGGACATGAATGGTTAAACTTCCACAACCCTGAAGTTGACTGGACAACAGGATCATTACAGTTCACCAGATGTCCTACCATATGCAGATACACAGAGACAGAAGATGTGGAAGATGGAGACAAAATCTGGATGAAGTATCCAAAGCCACCTCACAAAATTCGAAGGAATAAAGCCTTCATACGAGCTCATCAGTCCATCTCAAATGCATTAGCAGAAGAGTTTGAGAAAAACAAAAAAATAGACCCAATCCTTGAACAATACAAAGGATTTGAAGAAGTCTTTGAGAAAACAGAATTCGATACACTACCACCGAATCGACCATGGGACCATGCCATAGAACTAAAGCCAGGATCAGAATTGACAGGGTGTAAAGTATACCCTTTGAACCTGGAAGAACAAAAGGAGCTAGATGCATTCCTCAATGAACATCTCTGTACCAGTCAAATTCAACCCTCCAAATCGCCCATGGCCTCACCCTTCTTCTTCATCAAGAAAAAAGATGGAAGGTTGAGACCAGTACAAGATTATCAAAAACTCAATGACATGACCATCAAAAATCGATATCCTCTTCCCCTAATTCAAGAACTCATAAACAAGCTAAAAGGCACCAAATATTTCACTAAGCTTGACATACGATGGGGATACAACAATGTACAGATTAAAGAAGGAGACGAATGGAAAGCAGTGTTCCTAACCAATTGCAGACTATTCAAACCACTAGTAATGTTCTTCGGACTCACCAATTCGCCCACCACATTTCAAACCATGATGAATGAACTTCTACGAGACCCTAATCAATACTGGAAAGGTCCTTGTATACATCAACGACATTCTCATCTTCACTGACAACCTTGATGAACATCACAAACTCGTTCGCCAAGTCTTATCCATCTTAAGCACCAACAAACTTTATCTATAAAACCAGAAAAATGCAAATTCGAAAAACAGCAAATAGAATTTTTAGGGTTAATCATGGCAGAAGGAAGAGTCGAAATGGATCCTATCAAAGTCAACAGCATTTGAAAATGGCCAATACCCACCAACAAGAAGGAACTACAACAATTCCTAGGGTTCTGCAATTTCTACAGACGATTCGTAAAGGATTACAGCAAAATTGCCAAACCCATGACACAATTAACAGGAAGCGATACTTGGAAGTGGGAAACAGAACAACAAATGGCCTTTGACACACTAAAAGAGACAATCACAACAGCCCCCTGTCTCTGAATACCAGAAGATGAAGGACAATTTAGAATAGAGGCAGACACATCAGAAGGAGCAATTGGTGCAGTAATTTCACAACAGATAGAAGGCAAATGGCACCTGGTCGCCTTTCATTCCAAAGCGCTCTTACCTATGGAACAAAATTACGAGATCTATGACAAGGAGATGCTCGCTATCATGGAAGCGCTAGTGGAATGGAGACACTTACTATTGGGAGCCAAACAAACCTTTGAAATCTGGACAGATCATCAGAACCTACAATACTTCTGACAGCCTCAGAAATTTAATCGATGTCAAGCACGTTGGGTCACAGAACTCGCAGAATACGACTACACACTCCACCACAAACTGGGCAAACAAAATCAACAGGCAGATCTTTTATCCAGAAGACCAGACCATGACATGGGACACAAAGACAATGAGAATATCACCATGCTTGCACCTATACATTTCAGAGTGCTAGAAGCGATCATTGTCCATGACCCACTGGAATACCTACCAGAGCTTAAGGATCCATTATGAAAACTAGATCCTTCAGCCAAACAAGCTCTAGAAGGTAAAGACAAAAAATGGAAGGAATCTGACAGACTAATCTTCTACGACAATTGGATATATGTACCCAAAAACCACAAATTGCATGAACAGATCATCTGAGACCACCACGACAACCCATTAGCAGGTCATCCTGGAAGGTACAAAACCCAGGAACTTATTCAGTGAAACACAAATGCAAAAAATGATCTGATGTTATACTGATGGGTGCATCAAATGTCAGGAAGACAAAATTGATCGACAACCTCTACACACCCCTCTTAATCCACACGACATACTCAAACAACCGTGGCAAAAAGTCACAGCAGACATGATCGGACCCCTCCCCGAATCCAATGGCTTTAATGCAATCGAAGTCTTCACTGATACATACAGCCACCGCATACATGTAGAACCCACACACATGGAACTTAGCGCAGAAGGATTCACTAATCTCATACGAGATAGGGTAATCCGATATCATGGCCTTCCAGAAATCTTGATCTCAGATTGAGGACCCCAAACAGTAGCAAAAGCATGGGATCAGATATGCAAACAACTTGGTATTAAATGACACTTATTCACAGGTTATCACCCAGAAACGGACAGCCAAACAGAAAGGGCAAACCAAGAAGTAGAAGCATACCTTTGCCTATTCGTCAACTACTTACAAGACAATTGGAGCGAATGGTGCGCTATCATGGAATTCAGTTACAACAATCAAGTTCATTCCATGACGAAACAATCACCCTTCTTCATCAACCATGGTTATCACCCTTATACCGGAACAGAATTACAGAGAGACCAAGTACCTTCAGCCACTGAGTGGGTTAAACGACTCTCTAATGTGAGACAAGAAGCAGAAGCTGCTTTGACCCTAGCAAAGGAAGCCATGAAACAACAATTCGATAAACACTGCTCAGCATCACGAGATTATAAACCCAGAGATTTAGTATGGCTAGAAGGGACAAACATCAAAACAACAACCTGCCAAAAAACTAGATCATTTACAACATGGACCTTTTGCAATCATGGAGAAAGTAGGACAGGCAGCCTATCGACTTAAACTGCCACAAAATCCCACTTGGTGATGAAAACACAATGTCTTTAACAAAAAACTACTTAAACCCTTTATCAAACCCTCCTTCAATATCCAACCTAACAAACCACTACCACCTCTAGATTTAGTTGAAGGGGAAGAAGAGTTTGAAGTTGAAGCCATTGTTGACAGTCACAAAAAAGGTTGGTATATTGAATATCTGGTCAAATGGAAAGTGCAGAAAACTCCTGAGAACCTCGCGGAAATGTCTGACATGCCGAAGAGGAAGTGGATAACTTCCACAAAACACATCCCCATAAACTGAAACCAATATCTTCGAATTGAGGAATCATCATCACTTCCAACCAAACTATCCTTGACTCCTTTAAACCTATGTTTGAATTCACAACACCATCATGGGGACCATGATCTTAAAGAGGGGGGTAATGTTATGATTTCCCCTCATTTTAGTGCTCAAACATGTGCCTTATCAGAACCCCATTTCATTTTACATTCATATCACCTTATCTTTCATTTCCCTTATCTGCTATCTCTTAAATTAACTTCTGATAGGTTATCGCAGAACATGCGGCACAGATAGCTTATCTTTTTCCCTTGTTATCTCCTTGCTCCACTCGCACCTGTTCGTCAACCAGATAACTACCTCATATTTAAACCTTTAGCTATTTGCTGTATTCTTTAGTTTTAGTATTATAAGATCTACTGAGTCTTTGAGTGGCCTGATGAGCTCTCATTTTGCTTGTCACCTTACAGTGGGCCACCATCCAATTTCCAATAGTTGACAATGCCATTCAGGCACTTGAGGACACCCACAAAATGCGATGTCAAGTGTGTGAATACTGTTGAGTGCAATGACAACGAAATCTTTTGGGCCTTTCTCAGGCCATCAACAGATTTCTCCATGACTATGGCCCAGCTGGACCAGTAATCCAAATGATTTGATAGATGTTCATTTGAAGTACTGGCTGTTCCACACCTGTGGGTTGGAAATCATTGGAGAAATTGGAAACTGACATACCTGTAACCAATGCAGCAGTTCATCCCAATGAAGCTTTAGACAACAGTTCTCGCATAGTGGATGGTAAGCAAAGCAGTCTTCACAGCAGAACTTGGGTTCCTCCTGCTGGCATATAACACAAATGATCCAATGACATCCTTGGCCCTCCAATTGGAGAACTTCATCGAGATATGATTGCTGGTAGCCATCATGCCAGGTCTGAATAGAAATAATCTGGCCAAATGATAAGGCTGGATGGATGAGAAATGAAAAGAGCATACTGAGTTGGTATATTGGTTTGGTTTGATAGAAACCACTACCCCAGCTGGTGGATCATTGTGTTCAGGTATAGAGGATGTCTCGTCCAATACAAAGGGTTCGACATGGATTTTGTATGGACTATCTGTGGTGTTGGTTACTTCTTTGGGTGCACATGCTAAGGTGAACAATGTAGGAATCAACACTTCATGAGGCCTACTACCAAAGACAGAAGTTGATCAATAGCAAAGTTGGCCAACTGCTTCTGAGGTACTTCATTAATCACTGGAGCCCATAAACAACGTCTCTGAGCCTTTAAGGTGTCTCTAGGCATGAAGCATGCAGCAGGAGACCCTGTGAAAAACATGCCCAAACTAATACTGACAATTTTTCTCATCATCCGAGCCCGCAATGTGTTGAGGAATAAAACAAGCACTGTGTGATTCTCATACGCAAACTGTATCACTTTTATAGTACATATAAGTTCTTCCAAAAATGAAGTTGAGAGGTTATGGCAAAGTCAACACTGTATTGTCCTCTTCTAAGGGCCCGTTTGCCTCAGCCAAGGGCTGTCTCATATACAGAGTTGGCTGTTTACTGTGAATACACATGAGTTCAATTGATGAAACTGGCAAGTCACTGACCTTACTATGGGAAACACAGAGGTGAGCATGTGGGGTGGCTTGGGAACTGAAGGAGACTGGCATTGCGCCACTACTGATCACCTCCGATATTCCTCATTGGCTTGCTTGTCCTGAAGAGCCCAATTGCCCTTCTGAGCATGCGAATGAAATTCTTGAACAAGAACCTGAATAATTAGCCAAGTGCCATACTGGGACCTATCATCACCTTTCCCAACAAGCCCTTTTCAGCCTGGGAGGCCATAAGTGGGTACTGTTCTTGCCATTGATGTATGATAAACGACCTGAAAATGTCTTCACGGTGATGATAATCGACACAGATATCATGATCAACCACCAGGCCCAAACAGACTTATTGTCCAAGAACCCAGTGAGAAGATATGGCAAGGAAGTCCTAGTGGGCTGGAGAGTACTTTCACGAGCATCCATAGCTATCAACAGCTTCTGCAGTAGTTGAAATGCTCAGATACAGTCCATTAGTTCAGCCGAATACACACCAAAGCCATTTCCCGGTCAGTGAGAGCCACCTTTGCATTGGGATTGAATCGATTCCAAGAGTGGATAATGATACGTTCAGCAGTGTTGTGGTGTTGGTGAAGAATGCAAGCAAACCGGTAGAATCGCATTAATGTGAGAACGATGTCATCTGGGATATTGTCCAGTAGGTTCTGGTCAGGTGAAAAAGGGAGTCCAGCCAACAGTGCATCGGAACTCATGGTCTGATATAATGGTCAGTGATGGATCAATCATGGGAGAGAAGACTGACCAGTGCAGAGTGTCGAATTTGGAGGGTGGGGAAGGATGAGTTTGACTTCCTTAAGAAGTTTCCACGAGCCACTGAGGTAGGTACGTGTAAAAAGTTAGCTCGACAGCCATGTGCTTGACAATAAATGCAGGTCGACAGTCTCAGGCAACATGTTATCTTGCACATCAACAGGTTTTTGCATTGAAGTAGTCCAAACATGTGACAACAGTGACCCAAATGGGACATGTTTTCTTTCAGTGAGCATAGCATGCCAACCTGGCAACTGATGGTCAATATGATACCGCCAAGTGGCTCTCTGATACGTAGGCTTCTTCTCTTGTTAAATTCATGGTGATCTGCCCAGTGGAAGTATGCAAATGAAAACCTACAACGATGGCTGACCATCAGAAGCCTGATTCCATTCAAATGCTATAGAGCCAAATACCACCCTCCGTTGTCTTTTATGCCTCACCCTCGTATCTATCACAATATAACTGAACGATTGGAAGCACAGCGTGGCTACAATTGTAAAAGCTATGAAAAGTACCAAATCACTCCCTCAGAAATGAAATATCGAGTCTGATTATTTTATTTTAGAAACAAGGATCGTTGTAATTTACAATGTCAAGAACAACATAAAGAGCAAAGGCTTGGTTGTTACTTGGTTCATCAGGATACTTGGCTTAATCATGGCAGGCAGCAGGTGCAGCACAAGGAGGAGGTATCTACAGACACACTCAAAGAAGGTGCAACATCATTCATTTTTGTGCTTTCTCTACAACTACTGATCTTGGTAGACAAAGACTTGTTCGATGAATGAAGCACCTCACTAAGGTGGTTAACCATCTTTCCTACCCATTGCCAACAACCGTGCTTACACAAAAATGTGATCAAATCGCCACACTGATCAGAGACAAGGAATTGGAGACTGCGCAGAGAATGTTGGTATGTCAGGTAGACCTACTGGATTGTTCAATGGATTTGGCCAAGGGATGGGAGCGCCAAACAGTTCAATGGTATGGTGTGGGTGGCAAGGCCGATTCAATGTGGTCGATGCACCAGAAACTTCAACAGCTGCACAACTGGTATTCTGAAGTGCATTTAATTGTTAACTCTGCACCTGATATGTTCATTGACATGTATCAAAGTCACAAATTCATTTTTCAGTCATAACAGGCATTTGCCACCAAAAAACAGATATGTAATACATGTAATACTATTGAGACGAGTACCTAATAGGTGTGGATTTGAACATTGCCAAAAAGTTGCTGCTCAGCAAAATAAGCTTGAGCAGCTTCTTCCATGCCAAATGAGTTGCGAAAACCTCTAGAAATGCCCTCGACTTGAGCAGTGGCTGCAGTACTGAGAATCTGTAAGTAGGGGATCACTGGGGTGCAGGCAAAACTTATGTGATTTGGTAGACACCAGGGTTGCATCCAACCACTACAACATGCCAGCACCGATGATAATCACCCTCATTCAACTTGCCACAGTAGCCACACGTATAGGCCTTATAATGCCAGTTTGAAGGCTCAGCAACTGGTACTCCGAGAGGTGGAGGGGAGGAATCAGGTGTCTCCAGCACGATTTCAATAGGCTTGCTGATACACCAGTTATGCGGCTAGACCTACAAACTGACAGGAACTACCTCCTAGGCTATCCTAGAACTCTGAGGATGAGTATAGGCTCGCCTAGCATGTCTATGGTATCGATACTCGAAGGTTGAACACCCTCAGAGCTTTGAAACTCATTACTGGTTGTCGATCTGTGACTTAGCTAGCTACTGAGGTTGGATTACTTAGCAAGGAGTACTATTAGGTGACAAGTGTTGTTAAGGAACCTAACTAACTGATTTATTCGATCGGTTAATGTCTACTGGTACGAGAAGTATCGAGTGTTAGCTACGGAGTCTAGCACTGAAGTCACGTGATGGCTCCTCAGAGAGAAAAGGAAGAAAGAGATCGCAGAGAGAGAACTAGAGACCCAGAAAAGCACCTGACTCTGCATTGCATCTGTCATCAGACACTACCGCGTGGTTGTCTTGATAATACCAGACTTTCAGAACGGAATGCATCAGATATAGAGGCCTCGGAGGACTTCCAACCATCTGTCACAGCATAAGGATGATCAATAGGCC
>QLOY01016693.1:0-31843 GCA_003313965.1 Megacollybia marginata
TATAGATGGAAAATGAATACAAAATGAAATGAAATGAAAAAGAAACTAATGGATGAATTCTGTTTGTAACAAAAGTATGGTACTGTGATCCAGATGCTGTGCTCAGGAGTATGCTGGCCAATCCTGATTTTGATGGCGAGTTCAATTATGCTAGTTATGTTGAGATAGGGAAGAACGGAAAGTGGTGTTGGGGTGATTTTTCTCAGCCAACTTTGCTTGGCATCACTCAGTAAGCTTCTTTATGATTGGTAACACCTTACTTAGGACCCTCTAGGACCACATCTATTGAGACGATCCTCAATGAAGGGAGCAATGTTCTGTCCTATCATTCTGGGAGCTGATAAGACAACAGTCTCTGTTGCTACAGGGAATATAAAATATCATCCTGGCTACATCTCATTAGGCAACCTTCACAACAATGTCCATCATGCACATCGTAATGGGGTAGTACCATTTATGTTTTTAGCTATTCCAAAAGGTTCATTAGCTTTGATAACAGTCCATTTTTCCTGAATTTGGTTCTATAGGTGCACGTGAGCAAGATAATGACCCAGAATTTTGGCTCTTCAAAAAGCTATTTTACCACTCTTTGATTGCCATGATTTTCAAGGGTATGAAGGAAAGCATGAAAAGGCCAGTTATTCGGAAATGCCCAGATGGTCAGTTTCGCCAAGTGATCTTTGGGTTTGGGCTGTTCATTGTGGACTACCCAGAGCAGGTAGTTTTAGGAGGTATTGTGCAGGGATGGTGTGGATGGTATGTACTCATTTCCTACAACAGAATCCTTACCTCTTTCAGTTGTACTTCTCCACAGGATGACCTTGATGGCCCCATGAGCTCCAACCATCGAACATGTCAGCATACTGAACTTCTGCATCAGACATTTGATCCTGGAATTCTGTGGGATGAATATGGAATTGATAAGGGTGTTGTAGTAGGCATTATTCCACTTTCTTGCTCAGCTCATTGAAGCAACTTTCAGCCATTTACCAATGATTTCCCCTGTGCTGACATTCATGAACTTCTTTCGGGTGATCTTCTCCATCAGATAATCAAGGAAACATTTAAAGACCATCTAGTTGCATGGGTAGAAGACTATCTTGTACTGGAACATGGACACTCAGAAGCAAACAAGATAACAGCTTCTAGTCTACTTATTTAGTTCAGTTTTGGGATGGAAAAAGCTGTTGTTGTGTGTTTGCTGCATCTTTACCCAAGCGTGACATTACACAAGCACATGTGTTACACTAGGACATTGTGCCTGACCACCTCAAGTTAGAGCAAGCTTCAACCACTCACTAACTCAACATAGATTAGCTGCTGTATCTGTCTTCACTGGTCTGCGATGTTTTCCTGAGGGCCAGTGATTCAAACAATGGACTGGAGATGATTCCAAGGCACTGATGAAGGTAAGAAGTTGATTCCAAACCATCTGACCTCAAGCTAATGATCACTAGATTTATTTACTAACTCTTACACATTACCTTCCAACTGAGGCCCTCAAATCATTCCAATCATTCCTGGACTTCTGTTATGTTGTCTGTCATCCCAGCATTGATGAGGATACATTAGACAAAGTAAAACACCATCTACAAGCATTTCACCATCACTGAGAGTTCTGAGTTCTTTCGTGTTGCTGGTGTTCGTCCTACTTGGTTCTCACTCTCTTGTCAGCATTCTATGACCCATTACCCTGATTTTATCATTGAATTTGGTGCACCTAATGGGCTCTGTTCATCTATCACTGAATCCCAACATATAACAGCTGTCAAGAAACCATGGAGACAATCTAACCACTGGAATGCGCTCAGTCAGATGCTCCAAACTAACCAGTGTCTTGACAAGCTTGCTGCAATGCGAGTAGATTTTATAGAACAGGGAATGCTTCCACCAAGCCATGATCAGCCCAATAATAATGATGATGATGATGATGGAGCTATTGATGAACATGTTGATGCAAATGTAGCACTCACTCATCATCGAGGCAAGTCTCTTCATATTCAAGTTGGATACATATACTGATTGCAAGTTGAAACTCTCAGTTTCCAATTATCCATCTGACATTACAGAACTTGGCAATCACATTGGGTTTCCCTAGCTTCCTCTCCTTACACAACAGTTTCTTTATGAACAGCTGAACCCAAACAGTCTGTGGCAACCAGAGGATCTACCCTACAATGCTTTTCCTGACCTCCAGATATCAGTATCAGTTTTCCATTCAGCTGTAGCAACTTTCTTTGCTCCCAGTGACTTGTCTGGCATTCATGGGATGAGACAGGAACAGATCTGTGCAACACCATCTTGGCGAAGGTCAGGTTCACAATATGACTGTGCTTATATTGTAGAGGATGAGACTCAGCCTGGTTTTGCTGGGATGAGTGTTGTTCGCATTCATCTGTTATTCTCCTTCACTCATGATGATCAGTGGTGATAAGACTGCTGGCAGGCAAAGGCTGGAAATCTTTCAAAACACCTCCTAAGGTGAATTCCAGGCATCTCCTAAACATGAGGAAGACCCTCTAAGAGAAACGCCTATAGGTTAGAAGGTACCCCATGTCATAAGAGGCATGTGGCATCGATTGTGGAGTATGTCACTCTCATGGGCGGTCAAATCAGACTTAAGATGAATTGGCTTGGGCCTAAGGCTTGGTCAATTGAATCTAGGTTGCTCACTGTCACCTTGACCGCAATCTATATCATATCGAAAGTCCTAAAACAAAATGTTGGCCAACCATCAGCATTGAAGTCATATCTCTTAGAATGAGATCGCATGTCTTAGGACGACGAGTTTACTTAGGGAACAATTGATCAGGCAGCATGCCGATAGTGTAACATCACCTTTAAGCAAGAGAGTTAAGTCTTGACTGTAGAAGCAACCAGTTTAGAACTCTCAGAGAGATCACCATGAGACTGTCAAAGAGATGGGCCTCATCTAGGAGAAGCACAATAAGACTGCCTACTAACAAGTTGTCTTAGGTACATCAGCAGTACTCCTCCATCACTTAGAAGTAGGATTGATGTGTCATGCCAAAATTACTCAACCAGTTTGACAAATATCTATGGCATGGCACTCCTACAGCAGTAAAAGGATGAGGAATCAGAATGGCACATACACGTACAAGTCAGGTGTTTTAGAAGGTTTAGAGAGTATAAAACTGAGAGGAAATGAAGGGAGAAACCAGAATACAGATGAAGACAGAACAGCATGTATTTTGCAGGTACTAATATTACCTTGCATTTTGAACCACTAGACTACATAGCATCTAACAGCATGAGAAATTGCTGCATCTAAGACTAACTAGTACCGTTTAGGGAATGTTTGCATCACGGAGTTATTTAGGACATTGTCAACTTGAAGCTAAGTGAACCTAGTACCGCCTAAGGGCCAGAACAGTTCTGTTAGTCACCGAAGTAAACTTGTGTGCAAGTCACTGATTTAGTACCTCCTCCTCTCTCGTATCCTCAAGGCCACACTTGTTGCTGTCAAACTTAGTACTGCCTAAGAGCCAGAACAGTTCCTCTGCACTCGCCACCATCCGCCCTAAGGAGTCATTCTCCTAAGCACACCCAAGTCCACTGTTTAACTACACTGGTAACAAAGTCCATGGTCTAGAACTCCAGCACCTGAGCACTTCTTAACAAAGTCTCCACTTCTAATGAACACCCTCCTTCATTGTCTCACATAGTGAGATCTTCTAAATCAAAGTCTGCTTAGGACTTATCTAACAGTCTCCCACAGAACGTTTAGTTTGTCTAAGTCAATCTGAAGCCCAGTCCGCCCTAAACCAGTGACTTTCTAATTGTTCTTGACTAGTTATACCACTCACGTAGTTGGCTCACCTTTTCCGTCATCGCACAGACAGGTTCCCTTTCAGTGGTATCCATGTGCACTGGTTGAATGGTTTGTTAAGCATGGTAGGAAACCTGATGATGCAACTGGGATGTGGATTGTTGAGTATGATGAGAGGAGGAATGGAAAGCGGGTATACTCGGTAATTCATTTGGATACCATCTTCCAAGCAGCTCATCTGATTCCTGACTTTGGTCCACAACTTCTTCCTTTAAACTTTGATCATAAACACTCATTAGACTGCTTTGATACATTCTATGTTAATAGGTATGCAGACCATCACACCCATGAATATATAGACTGAATACTACATACTTATGAACTGTATGTGATGTATGGATAAGATATGACTACATAGCATCCATACTTACATACAGCTCATTCATATGCATTCATCTGCTATCTTGCTGATAAACAAAGAATTGAACAACCACATTCCTCTGTTGCTGCTGATTCACCACAGATACAAACACAATCCTCCACAACCAGATGTCTCTTGAAACTCCTACTAGATCGTCAGGTTGCAAGTGGTAAGTTATCTTCTTCACAGTTGCCTGGTAAGCTACTAACTGATGTGTACTTAGCCTTCTTCTTTGCCATATTGAGATGTGAGATGTTCTGGAATTCTTCTGTGAAGCAGGCAAGGGAAAATAATTCTTAGAGTGCCGATTAAGTTTGATTAAGCTTTACACTTGGCTTTTCATCATGCCTAGGCTGTCTCTAATGCATAACAGAAGCATTTTACATGTATTTGGCACATCTATATGCTTCATGGATGCTGGGGGGACCTTGATTTGGGTAAGGTTGCATCAGGAATTTCAGCAGTCAGTGGGACCCCCCCTTCACCCCATATGTGGGATTTTGATCCTGTGACCCCCTTGCATCTATCCCACTATTTACCCATGCTGTTGATGTCAAGCACAGCCATATGATCCTTGTTTGAAGTAGTGACACCAGCAACACCTTTATTACAGTCAATGATCAGACCATAACATCAGAAAAAAAGCTGGTGCATCTCTGCAAAGGCAGAGATGTACCAGGACCTTCCAGGACACTCAGGGATGCCCCGGAGGTGGGGTGTTCCAGTCCTGCAAAATGAGGGATGCCAATGCACTTCCCTGGGTGAGACTGAGTGTGTTTGGCCAAAGTGAAGATGTTCAGGAGTCAGGACCTAAGGAGAATGATATGACTAAGGTGACATATGACATCTATGATCTCTCTTGCTTCTTACCATTGCTGCTGGCCTGCATCACTCTCTTGGGCTTTCTATAGGGACTTTGAAATGGCATGTATACCTTTTACATCCAGGTACATACTAATGAAGTGGGCTGCATTCCTGCAGGAAAATTCTTGAAAAATTCATACCTGTTTTGCTATACCCAAAATAAACAATGCATGTTGCATTATCCTTTTTTTGACAACATGACAGTCTCGTCCAAGGGGGTACCAAAAAATCAGTGAAGTACCAGGGGCTATATAAATATTTAAGGCCTTGAGGAGCGACCCTCCCTCCCTCCATGTGATATTCTAGTCACATGTTCCCTAAAATAGAACACCTCTGCATCTTTTCAATCACACCATTGGCTCTCCTTAGTCTCTTATAAACAGACAACTACATGATCACATTTGAGATTGGGACAGTGTGATATGTAGTGAGTCTGTCACTTATGTGACCCCCTTTGCAGGCAGACCCAGTGACTTACATAATAATCACAAGTGCCGGTTCTGAACTGGCATAGCCCACTACCTGCTATATCAAGCTGTGTGTCTCTGACTATAGTTGATTTTAGGTATGGACAAGAAAAATGTCCATAATTGCTAATGCAGCAAGGTGTGTTGCATTCAGCGTCATTGATCCATGCATATTGCATCTCTAGCATACTTTTCACAATTTGGTCCTGTCCTCTGTTTTCATCTACTCCAAGCAAAAATCATAGTACTGGTAAGATTGTTGACTGTGCCAGAATTTGGTGCACCCAGCAGAGGGATCATCACTGGTGCCAATATGAGAATACCTTAGCTTATAGCCTTTTTTGTTCATCAGAGCTTTAAAGTGAAAGCACTCGTGAATCAAGTGGTTTTGTGTGAATCTTGGCCCAGTTTTGTGTCAAGAATGTGAGTTGGGGTAAAACAAAAAAAAGGCTGTTCAGGTGAAACCAGTGGCAAAAGAGGTCATGTTTTTTCCAAGCAGTAGGGGCAAGACTGAATGATGTGCAGTTCTGTAGACTCTTAAGAATTCAGATAGATTGAAAGGACTGTTGGTGGGAGAATTCAGAATAAGGCTACACTTACCTCTTGTTTTGGTTGAGTGAGTCACTGACATCAAAGAGAACATCCAGATGGGTCAGAATACAACATAGCAGCTTTAATGACATATCCTTCACACAATTGGAAAGAGCATAAACACTGAATGAAGCAGATTCAGGTTCCTGACCAGATGAGAGGTATGTCTTAAGAGAATGAGCACAACCTTCAGGTGAATTGTCCCAGTTGTTGACATTGACAGTTTGAAGACATTGAGCAGAAAGAACATGACTAACAACAAGACCATGAAGATCAGGTACAGACATTTGACAGTCAAATCGAATGGAATGACTGTGAGCAAAGCTGTGTAGCTCAAGCTTCAACATTTTCTCCAAATGGGAAGGCAAAATTCCATTGACATCATCATTGGATTTGGTGTTAAGCACCTGCGTAAAAAGCATCATAGCATCATGTTTTGCGTTTGTAGGATTTGAGAAAGACTGCAACACATAAGAAGAATGAGTGAAGGCAGATGCCAGAGCAGAAATCTTTCAAACACTGTCAGTTATATCATCTACAACATAATGCACACAAAGGCCAGGAACATGTTAGTAGTGCTAAGGAAAGATGAAGACAGTTGGCTGCAGACAATATCAGTGTGACTACCATGAGGAAGGCACCTGTTTGACTCTGCAGACCTGTAACAATCACCAACAATGAGGTGACAAAGAATCTTGTATTGTAACTCATATCACACCATTACAAGAAACCCCATGCATTCCTAAGAAGCAATGTAGTACAGCACAATTGTAAGAAAAACAAGATGCCTGAAGTCCAATGCCATGAGACCTTACTATATTATCATAAAACACTTCAACAGCATTAACAGCAGAGGTGTATGATATATCTTTGACAGAGGATGAAGAAATAGAGGACAAAGCAGGAACAGTAATGTCAGGGATATCATCAGGGGTAACATGGTAACTTTGGTCACTTTCAAAATGAGTAGTCTCAACAGACACCCATAGCTGTGACCCTTTTTTTTCAAAAAGACACCAACACTGCCCAAAATACCTTTTGCAAAAGTGTCTGGGCAACACATCCCAGGTGCCACCTTATAATAGCAGCTGCCCACCAGCACCTCGGCACCAATGCATTAAAATATAAAACATTCAGCATCTCACTATTAATACATAAACAATATTGGCCAACAATGCATCAAATATAAAACATCAGCATATCATACAAGCAAATGAACAATTGCCATATCAGTCAAAAATAGTTGTCCACAATGTCTAAAACCTCTTTATCCTCAACTACCGGGTCCATACCATCACCAAGTTCATCACCTGCCTGTTGCTCTGGTGACGTTGTTGGCCAAAATGTTTCAAAGTGGTCAGCCAAACACTTTCCTGACTGTAGGCATATGCTGCAGCACCCTCCCTTTGTTCAGCGGACCAGCTCTCATCTGCCTGGGCCTTGCAACGCCACCATGAAGCCTTGTGTTGCAGTGAGACAATGGTATGTCTCTTTTCCTTCTTTAGTAGTTTCACCTCCTCTGTTCAGTGCTGAACCCTAGCAAAAGCTTTACACCATTCAACTCAAACACCTTACAACCTGTCAGAGTTGATCACCAGAGCGAAATGATACACCATCTTCCATGTCAGCCCCAGCCCCCTGCCAAATCCACAAGATATGACACTTACCCTCACCCTCCATTAACAGTGCAGCCTGTTTTTGTGCTCTCAATCATCATTGGTTGCTGCAAACTGCTGAATCCCAAACTTCATCCATGATCTGAACATCCAAGTCTTTGAGGTCATGCCAGCCTTATTGCTTCCATTCAACCAATGCAGCATGTTCCATGCAGCCTGGTATTTAGCAACTTGTAACATTATACCATCCTTATTTTGTTTGACTAGTTTTTGTGATCATGTCAGAGCTCCTTGGTATCAAATGTTCATTGCACAGTAAGTTAGCATCCTGCTCTTAACCAGCAGTTTACACTGCAGGTTGTCAAGCGAGGAATCACATTGCAGCTTCCTCTCGATTTCCACTAGCTGCATCATTACTTCTCCATGGCGATGATTTTTGGGTAGCTCGGAGGGTAGGTAGAATGGGGTTTGTTCAACTGTCAATTGAGAAGTTTGTTGATTGTTAGACAACTGGGTCATGGATGGGGTATAAGTTGATTGGAGCTGGCAAAACTTGATGAGAGCACAAGCAGTTTTGGTGTGACATTCAGCAAATGAGGTTGAATTGATGCTAGTTATGTTTCTCTTCTTCTGAGTGATGTCTAGCTGTAAATGTAACCTAAATCTTCTGTAAGTATAAGTGGCATCAATGAACAAATGCTTACTGCATATCCTGGAGCTCTAAACCACAGCAATAAACTTGAGTGGACTGACATAGGATGCCAGCCTTTGCTTGAGCTGCCTCTTCTTCAGCTAATCGCAACCAAATATCACATTCTGAAACACCCAAGTGAGGTAGGCAATAAGGGTTCAGTTTACTCTGCCCTGTTTCCCAGTCAGTGATTTGACACCTCCACCCATCAACATGCTCTTCTTGTACTTCACTAAACTCTTCTAAGGCATCAGACTGTACCTGGCTCTCCCGAACTGCAGCTTTCATATGCTTCTGCAACAGAGCTCCCAAGCCAATCACCTTAGTCCAGTTCCAATGCCCAAGGTGATCATTAAGGGTATCATGATGCAATCCTGGTCCCATCTCTTGCATACTTGTTGCCACCAGACCTAGATGAGCCCAGGGTCGCTTTATACCCTCCCTGTCACTTCATCCCACTCTGGGTATAAGATTAAGCGAGTATTTGACCTGACATTTATGCTTGTGACCGCAAATATGCGCCTTTGGGATCATGAATGTCAAGTGCTCTGGTGGCACTGTGGTCTGAAGCCTTGGAGGAAGGTTGTCCTGGAGACACTCAAGAAGATGGACAGACCATTGACACATGATGTCATAAGAAATGACAATGTGCAGGGTGGTATGGATAAATAGAAGTAGACTCACAAAGCAGTAGTCCATGTTGGCATATCTTCATGTTGCTTAGTGAACAGAAACAGTCTCATCAATGCATACCTTTCACCCTTTTGAGTGTCCACTACTGAGTTCGGCAGAGCAAACTCATGACAAAGACATACCCCCAGTTCTATCCCAGTAGCACCATATCCATGAGAATACTTTGTATTCACATGATCCAAAGCAGCTAAGCCACTACATGTTGACATTTACAGAGCACTGTTCATATTGTCAAGCATCAGGAAATTACTGTACCTCATCTTGATCAGTGACTGTCAGCAGAAACTTACAAAATGGCAGATCTTCCACCATATATGCCCAGCCACTACCCAATGCTGGATCCTTTTCTCTGCTGGAAACCAGTCAGTGTTTCAGCCTGAAACATACATCTATAGCTACAAACATCCAATATAGAAACCTGAATGAAGTTACATTTGCAAACTACAGCAGACATTTCATTACCATTCATCTGGCACTACCTGTTGCCAGTCTGGGGCAAGTTGATGTCCAGCTGAGGACAAGCAGGACATTGAACAGCCAATTCACCAGGAAGGGTTGCTGCAACTGGCTGCTGCAGATCATTGCCCTGCCCAGCTTGCTTCAACAGCTTTAGATGATGCCATTGCTGAACACAGCACCCAAAACTCTTGCAATCCTGATTAAGTATCAGATAGTTACTAGCAGAATTGGAACTAACATACCTTGATACTTGTGATGCCAGTATTGTCTGTTGGCAGGCTCTCTAAGCCAGTGTAATAATCATACAATGTAACTTTCCCCTGTAAGGTCATTGTGTGGAAATGCTCGAGTACCCAAAAGGTGCAGACGGTTTTGGGTTTGAGGTGGGTCACTAGATACCATTCCATTTGTAATAATTGTGGCACCAGGCACCTGCATAACCCGATGCATACTGGTGACATTGACAGTAATTGACAGCCACATAATGAAGACCGTTGGTGTGAAATCGACATGCAAATAGTGAGGATTGGCACAGACTTCTCCATCAAAATGCCCTAGTTGCACATGTAACCCTAGGTCTCACAAAGAAATCTTCTCAAAGAAGTTTCCATTTCAACACTGCATAGCATGAGTGCAAAGTAAATGTAATGAATAATATTTACCTTGACTACGTGCAAAGGCTGCCATTTGTGCATTTGAAGACAGCATTGTTTGCAGATGAATGCCATACCAAAGCAATCTGAGCATCGCAACTCGGGTTTGCATTGGTTACAGTTGGGACATAAATCATGATCTGAATTGCCTTGGCCCTCACCCTGGAGAAGCTCTTGCAGATATTCATTGTAGAAAGGCAGCCATTCTTTCAAGGGCTGATCCTATAGTGATAACAAGGGTATTAGACGACAGGCATCAAATAATAGAACACTCACTGAGTTTAGATATTACCAGTCTTCCCAACTCAACTGGTTCTTCTGCTGCAATAGGCTCCTCTGGGACCATGGGCAATGGATCATTAACAGTATCAGCATAATTGGCATCATTGTTGTTGTTCTGCTGCAGTTGTCAGAAGTGTTGCTTGACAGGAAAAGGAGGCTCAACATCAAGGTGTTGACACTTGACACGTTGGTGATCTGCAGATAGCTCTTCATGTATTGTTACAGATTTTGGTGGGGCCTCCAGATCATCTAGAGACAATCGGAACACACCACTGAACGACATCCAGTATACTGTATAGTTACAACAAGAGTGAGTGTCACATGTCTTCAACAATGTAAAACTAATTGATAAACTATTTAGGGTAGATAGATGCTAAGCCTAATCAATAGTACCAAATGACATCAGAGGTGACAAGAAGTGGTAAATGGTGGCAGTAGTAAATGGTGGTCTATTTACAGGGTCATTCACATGAACAACATTCTTTGCCTAATAAGGTACAATAATATCAGCTCTAACTTCAGACTCAGAAGCAATGTAAGTCGTCTGATTCAAGTCAAGCTTCCTGGCCTATCACATAAATGACCTTCTCATCAAGGCTATCAGACTCGGATGGCTATCATGTCTGCAGCACTAGCAATCCAAGATTCAATTTTGACTCAGAGTCAACTCAGAGTTGTCGTTCTTTCATCCTATCGGTATACTCTAAATTTCATCATCAATACTCAACTTAGCTCCCTGGTGTGTCTACAGGGGTCATTGTTATGAGCGATATTCATCTAAAGATGCAACTCAGAGTAGAATTCAACATGTCATTCTTTTCATCCTATCAAGGTATACTCTAGATTTCATCATTGGTGGCAGATATATGGAATCCCTCCAAGTCGTATAGCTCCCTGGTGTATCTACAGGGGGTTGTCATATGAGTGATATTCATTAAAGATGATCAGAGGGTTGAATAGCAATCTGGGATAAGTCATTCTTTTCATCCTATTGAGGTATCACATAATCCACTGGTACTGGCAGTCAATCTGAAGTCTGGATTGTAGCTCAGAAACATCTTTCATCCCATCGAGGTATCACTAAGATGCATCATCCAAGTCTGGATCTGATCCAGAAACATTCATTATTGAGGTATCACAGTCTGTTCTTACACTTACACTTCCCCAGGCTGGTTATCACTAATCAAGAGAGGCAACCGAGTCTGGATCTTTGATCCAGGGATGTCATTCTTTCATCCTATTGAGGTATACCATCATTTTATCAGTTTGAATGCAGTTTGATACCTAGGCTGACTTTCTTAGCCTTAGCAAAGATTTATTTGGCTTTGTTTACTTGCCATCAATCAATGCCTCCCATTCTGTTCGATAGCCAACTTACAAGTATCATCATGTCAAAGAAAGCAAAGAAAGCAAAGGAGGTGCAGACAATGGTGAACAAATTTTTAAGCAAGCCAAAACATGACTGAAAGAGAAAGCAAAGGGTAATCCTGGACCACAGTGAATCAACAAAAGGCAGGGAGGGTACAGTGACAAATAGGGAGGTGAAACACTGACCAAAAATCTGCAATTTAGGGTAATATAATGGATGTTTGGACAAAATGTGATATTGCCATCATATTCTATGCTATTCAATTGTGTAGCTGAAACTTTGAATGGAGTTGTTTGCCCTCCAGAAAGTATTGTATTGCATTGAACTTTCAACAGGTTGAAAATAGGGAAGCAAAAAATCCTGCTATAACTTGATAACAACATGGATTTGAGCACTTGTTCTTATCACTATCATAATCCTGATGCTGAAAAACCCCCCAGACCCACTCTTTCAAATCCTATACTATTGTTTTTCACAGTCTGTTGATCAACAAAACCAATCACGTGATTGGACACCAAAATTACGACCAAAAATTTGTACAGCAAGATGACAGACATGCTGCATACTATAAATGTGGGTACCTAGGTTTTTTGACCTTAGCTTTCACATGATGGCCACCAAATGACCAAAAAACTCTTGTGCATACAGTGCACATTTTTTGCATCCCTATTTGTCACTATATGTGACTATTTTAGTTGCACCTTCTTCCAGCCTATTTTGATCAATTCCCCTGGCATCTAGGCCAGAACTTGTCACTTTGAAGTCTGCCACCACCAATGGTACATTTATATGTGATGTCTGGATTCAAAATACTCACAAACCCATGTGGAAGCCACAGATCAAGAATTTAAATGACTTCATCACAGAGTTCTGGTGTTGGTGGTCTGGCCTCAATCCTCCTTGGTGCAACCATGACAAATCCAGCAAACTGGTCATTGGTGGCGCTGGTGATGGGTCGTGGGATTGTCTGATTTGTCCCAGTCAGAATGGCTTGATTTCAGTTCTTGTATGCCTTTCATGGTGGTTTGGGGAAGACAGGTCAAGTAGTAGCTGGTGGGAGGCTATGAGTGATGTATTGTGGGTTCTTGAATGAATTGAGGGATCAGGCGAGCTTCAGTAAGCAATGAACACAGTTTCTTTTTTGGTGTCTCACAGATTCCAAGAAAACGAAAGGAACGGCTGAGCAGTACAGAAAGTGGCCTAGCACGAAAAAAAGCTCACAAGGGTAAGAAATGATTCACATGCTGGGATTGTTGCATGTATTTATAGAATAAAGAATTCATTTATTGTATTAATAGTGGGGTGCTGAGGGTGCCAGTGGGCAGCTGCTATTATAGGTGGTGCCTAGGATGTGTTGCCCAAATGCTTTTGCAAAAGGCATTTTGGGCACTGCCCAGTGGCATTTGTGAAAGGTTCACAGCATCAGCTGGCTTGTGATTGTCTGCAGGCTCACAAGACCTGGTTGCCAGGCTATAGATTGCAAAATTGTAAGATTTCAGGCTTGGACATTTTGGAGTCTTATCACTGATGTTGAAGCAGATGCCAGGAACAGGACCCATTGGGGAAGACTTAGCCCCAGTAATCTAAAAAGCGAAATAAGGCATACAGTGACAAATAGGGATCCGAAAAATGTGCACTGTATGCACAAGAGAGTAGTTTTTTGGCCATTTGGTGGCCACCATATGAAGGCTAAGGTCGAAAAACCTAGGTACCCACATTTATAGTATGCAGCATGTCTGTCATCTTGCTGTACAATTTTTTGGTTGTAATTTTGGTGTCCAGTCATGTGATTGATTTCGTTGATCAACAGACTGCAAAAAACAATAGTATAGGATTCGAAAGAGTGGGTCTGGGGGTTTTTCAGCATCAGGATCATGATGGTGATAAGAACGAGTGCTCAAATCTATGTTGTTATCAAGTTATGGCAGGATTTTTCGCTTCCCTATAAAAATAGATTTTCAACCTGTTGAAAGTTCAATGCAATACCATACTTTCCAGAAGGCAAATGGCTCCATTCAAAGTTTAAACTACACATAGAATGCGATGGCAATATCACATTTTGTCCAAATGTCCATTATATTGCC
The DNA here is from genome assembly GCA_003313965.1 of Megacollybia marginata. Lineage (NCBI taxonomy): Eukaryota > Fungi > Basidiomycota > Agaricomycetes > Agaricales > Porotheleaceae > Megacollybia > Megacollybia marginata. Next base: position 13,981 of record QLOY01016693.1, read on the forward strand.
TTAAAATGCAGATTTTCAGTTAATGTTTTGCTTCCCTATTTGTCACTGTAAAAAGAATAACTTACTGGACACCCTGCTGCATCTTTGAGGATGTATTGAACCCTGTCCAGGGTGAAGATGGTGGCCCACCCAAGGTGATTCTTCAAGGATTCTTTGGTAGCAGCAGCCACTTTGCAAGCAGAGCAGCACTTGGGCTTCTTTTCAGAGGTCTTGGGTTCAGCTACCTCCACTTCCACCTCAGCCTCTTCAGGCTCAACGGTCTTGACCTCTTTGTCATTGATGCATGAGTTGAGGTATGATCGGAGGTGCCTATAAGAAGAAATTAATAGGGAGAAAAAAAAGGAAAAAGGAGAGCATACCTTCATCTTCATATTCAGAAGTCACCACCATCTTCACCTTGGCTTTTCCTTTAGGCTTGGGTTTAGGCTTGGATTTGGGAGGCAGTGGTGTGGTTTTGACATGAGATGAAGAAGCTTCAGCAGTTTTTGCTGAAGATTGAACCTTTTTGGATTTAGGCTGGGCAAACTGTTCAGAAAAAGGGAGAAAGATAAGCAGTACAAAGAGACTTACAGGACCAGTAGAGACATCCTTGGCCTTTCATTTCACTGGCAGGTTAGCTAGGACAGTGATAGAAGGAAAGTTGGGTTCCAAAGTAGTGGAACAAGGAATCGATGAATTAGTGGGATGAGATTTGATAATCACAAATGTGAAGTTATGAAGAAGATGACAGAGCCTTGGAGGACTTGTTGGGTGCCAGTGGAAGCATGACAACTGAAGTAGGCAATAGTAGGAGCTTTTTGGGGCTCTGAAGAGGGAGTAATTTGGGCCTTGGGGTAGAGCTTGCTATGGGCAAGGGCTCTAAGTCAAGAAGGGTCATATTGTCTGAAAAACCCATTTCGGGAACCCAAGGATCTGATTAGGCAGAACAAATTAGTTCAAAAACAGTAGAGTGAAACAGAAACTTACCTGTCCATGGAAATCTACCAGCCAGTTCCACTCTGCATCCACCATTGCTTTCTGGTTCACTGAAGAGACACCAGAATTGAAAGCGAGGACCAAAAAACCAACAAATTCTGAGCAGAAAGTGGTGAAGGCTTCATCACTGTGATTAGCTGTATTTTCCTAAAAAGAAGCAATTAGTTAGTAACGATAAGTGACAACTGGTAAGTGGTGACAAGCACACACTTAACTTACCAGCAAAGTGGTCATCTTCTTCAGATTGTAGGGACTTAAGGAACCAACACCGTCATTAGTGAACCAATTGGGATGTTGTTAAGCAAATAGTTTGAAAAGACAATATGGATTGTCAGACATATTGGTGAGCTGGCATGGACAAAGTCAGCAAGATGCAATCAAGAGAACATGAAAACTCACATACAACTTGTAGAATGATATTGGAGTGAGTTGGTGACAGAAAGATAGGGACAGATGAGAGGCAGCAACGAGAAGGAAAAGTTCAACAAAGTTGAACAGAAGCAAGTGAGAAATAAATATATGCAAAGCTTCTCAGGGCCTTATAAAGTGATCAAGGCTTACCATATTTGAAATCCCTAATTGAGACTTTAACAGGGCAGCTAGTGGGACTGGATGGACTCTTATCGGAGGAGGATAGAGACCTACAGGATAGTGAGGGGGAATACTAAATATAGTAGCCTGACATTGCTAGAGCATAAAGTCTAATACACTGGTTAGGCTTTCTGATGGACCCAAGTCACTTATTATGTAAAGTGAGCAAAAATATACTAAGTGGCAACTGAGGACAGTCAATTTCAAGTGAAGGGGAGATGATAGGCTGGTTTTCATTCCAGGCCTAAAATCTTTCAATTCAACCAGCCTCTAAATAAACATGGGAAAGACTCCCACAGAGGTACAACCACCTGCTGGAAGCTAGTCTCTCGTAGACAGACTAATACACAATCATTTTTAAATTGTGATGTATGATGTGTATTGAGTCTGTTGGTTAGTGATGGGGTCACACCGTGCTGGAGTTGCTGATATGATCTTGGCAACTCCGGCTTCTGACAAAATCATGTCCACATTGTCTCAATGTGCTTTTTGGCATTCTGAAAGGCTTCTTTTTAATCAGAACAACCATTCAGACTTTTGCAAACTGTGATCAGCAGGAGAGGTGGTGAAATTGGAATAGGTGGATTTATTTGCTCATTGTTTGGCATTGTGTATTGTGCAAGAATTGTGTTAGTTTTCTTAGCAGCAAAAGAAGATCAGGAAAGAGTGTGTGGTTGTGAGAATGACATTTTGATATTTAAGGAAGTATATAGAGGTACATGTGTGTTGACAGATGAGCCGAAATGGCTTGCTTGAATGGCACGTGCCTATTATCACATCAGCAATTCCAGCACAGTGTGACCCCATCACTAACTATTAGACTAGCTAGAAGTGTTTTATTGTGCAGAAGGGACTAATAACACTCAGATAGACCCAATATAGACAAGAGTTGAGATGAATGAGATGGTACCAGATGGTACTACCTTATTGTATCTGACTTGAAGCTACTACAAGCACCCATGGCAGTATGCTAAGAATGGTACACCTGATCAAGAGACATGGCTCACGGACTTAAGAGGCTAGAACCTGGATTCACCTAGGTCCTAGAGAGGGAATACACTATACAGAGAGCATCAACTAGTCCTACAGATGTACTTAGAGAACCCAGCAGAAACACAGGAGGGATCCACACTGAAACACCTGAGTAGGTTAGCTGAGTTAGATAGTCATAAAGATCAACATCACAGATCCTTGTGTTAGGTAAAAGCGTAATATGCAACTTGGTTACATTGCTGGAAAGCTAGAGATGTTCACTGGAGCAGACAAGCCTCAGCAGAGACATTAAGAGAGAACCTAGAGAGAACCTGGGGAGGACAGGCTCATTGAAACTTGCCCAGACCTACCACACCACATGGATCCTTTGTGATCAAATGCCTCTGACTCAGATTCAATAGAGTTGAGTCATTTCTAACCATCAGCTGACTAGCTGCTGAGCAATTGTAGTTGAAATAGCCTCAGCAGAACTGTATAAAAGGGCAGTAGTTAACTAGGATACAGTAGAACATAGAGACCCAGTAGAGAATTTCAGACTATAAAAACTCTAAGTACCTTAAGGGAGTTTAAACATTGCAATAAGACTCACAATTGTCAAACCCCTGCATTGTCTCCCAATTCTTGTCTTTGTGTCCATTATCACACCTAGATTCCTTGGTATTCAGCTCTCTTCACCATGTCATTGCCTCCCAATTCTGAAACAAGGTCCATGGACCATAACCTCTATTCCACAGTAAAAGTGCCCAGGAGATTTGAAATCCATCCATGTAGTTGTGGCAGTGGCAACTTAGAGTTGAAATCATGTGTCTAACGCAAGTCTAACGTGCATAGGTAACAAGCATGGCTAAGTGTTAATTATAGGGTGGTTATATCATGTTTTCCTAATAAAATGTGCTGTAAGGACGCTACAGACGTGGACACATTGTACTTTGTTTGGTCAGGTCACGTGTAGTACAAATTGGGTGGTTTCTGAACGACATCATTCCCATGCTCTTGCACAAGCTTTCCTTATCCCTTTGCGAAGAAACCTATACCCTTCCATTCAGAAATTTCAGCTCTCATTCGTCGCCAATTCAAGACCCGCAATGGACCACTTAGTTTCAGTGGATTGAGGGTCAGCACTCTGACTTACCCTGACTTGGCTGAATATGTCATCAACTCATAACCAATCATGCCTGCAGCGGGTTTCTTGGAGATGGTATTAATTTCATTTCTCCTATTAGCTCTAATTTCCTTATAGGCATTTGAATTTGGTGCAGTTCATGTCAATGCTCCCGTTGCTGACTGAAAAGACGATTGCAGTTGAGGTTACCAGTGAAGACGCTCACTGGTCTGTAAAATTGTCGCCACCTGGCACTTCAGACTCCAGCTCCTTTCTCATCAAAATTTTCTGATAGTATTCAGGCTACACAGTTGCATGCAGACGGTTACATGTCTAAGGAACCAGTTACACAGGTATATGAAGCCCTGGATATTGATGCCATTAGGAAAGAGTGCGACACTGAAGTTGAAACCGAAGGTATAGTAGTACACTGTCATCTAAATTCAACCAATAACAGCATTGAAGCTCAATTTGATACTTTGCTCAATATGGCCCTACTTTCAGATGCATTGCAAATTTTTTCATGAGCAAGAATGGCAACTCAGCTTTTACCAAGGTATGGGGATGCCTGGCAGACCTTGCTGTGTAGTAAGTTCTTGAGATGGTGGTTCATGGCTGAAATACGTGCTTCAGTGGTCGATGTTATGTGCTGGACCCTGTGATTCTTGATGCCTGCTTCCACACTATAATACACCTATTCTTCACCAACAACAGGGACCCAAATGTATACCATCTTCTGTCAGACATTCAGCCTGTCGTATTGCACTCCAGTTTGTCTCAATGTATGGACATCATTTATGCGTACATTGTATTAAAGCATTGGTCTCCTAGTTCGTTTCTGTATAATTAAACAGCCAATGCTAACAAATATTCCTCAGACACCATTACCTGTGACCTTATCGTGACGAACACATCTGGAGAGTGGATATGTACGTTCTTGGATTTCTCAGCTGCTCGTCATGAGAAAGTACATCATGAATCTGGTGTGCAGACGAGCTATGACCTTATATACCAGCCGCTTTTCATCCCCGTACTTCCAACCATTCTCACTGTGTGCAAGGGGGGTGCAGGATGCAATCCCGTGACCCAGGGGGGGAGAGGGGTCCAGTCTCGCCAAATTGAGGTTATGTATAACACATCTGAATAGCCCTCAGAGAAGCCTACTGTCAACTGATAAAATTGTTCATGGGTTCTCAGATAAGAACACTCAGTAGTCAGCTGAAGCACAAGACTTGTCTCTGCAACTGACTTAGACAAATTCAGTCTAAGCCCAGGCCGGAATAGGCCAGAGTTCTAAATTTGTGAACTCATGACCAATCAACATTGTATAATATTTGTAAGTAGTTCTAGGCAATTCTAGGCAGAGTCTAGAGTTCCAGTCACTTGATCAAGTTGAGACTACTGACTTACACTGACTTGTTAGTGTGACTCAGAACATGACTCATTATGACTCACTGGACATGACTCATATGATGACTCAGCAGTATGACTCATACAGCCAGCCACCTCAGCACTGCCTCACTATGACTCACTATGACTCATATACACTGCCTGTTAAGGAGTCAGAAAGAGTCAGAGACAGAGCTATGCCAGTAGTATATAAACCCTGTAACTGTAGAACAAATTTAAGCTTTCTTTCCTCCATCAAAAGTAAGAGACATTCCTCTCTTTGAGATCAGACTTTAAGAGAAGCCCATGGGTTTTGCTTGCCACAAAGCTCAATTTGTTTGGATTGTGATTCATCAGTTTGAAAGTGCTCAACACGACCTCCAGTGTTGAGGGACAGAGACTTTACTCTGATTAGATTGTTTAGATTTGTTTGGATTTGTAGTGCTTCTGATCCAGAGTTGGATAGGCACTTGGACAGGTTATTGAGAGAGTATTGAGAAGAGAATAGGATTGCAACCAGGTCATTGGATTATTCGATTAGGACACTGCCAGCTATCAGGTTATTAGGACAGGTTACCGGCTTAGGACATATCGCTCACAGTTGAAGAGTTGTTCACTCATTCAACACACTTACTAGACATTGAAACCAACTTGATTTGTGTTCACACACATTTCAACCACACATCTATTGAACCACTTTCACCCATTTTTCTTTATCCCCCAGGATCTCAATCCTTAGGTTTTTGAAGTCCTTGCGCATTTGTCTAGTTATTTTTTTATAGCTTGACACTACAGAACCTTTAATTAGTGTATTAGAGTCAAAATGGACTAATTACCAACAATGGTTGAAATGAAGTGAGTACTACAGCTTCCGTGTTTCAATGAAGCCTCCTCAATCTCTGAACTTGTGTCATCTGACAGCCCACTAGGTGTTCTATCACTGCATATTGGAAACCCTATCATTGGATTTGACATGCATATACCTTCAAGATGGCTCTGTTCATCCTGTGGTTCATCAAAAAAGTGTAGATTTTGATTACTAAGACTTGGAATGAAATTTGGTCATGTGCACGTGATGAGAAATTACTATATAAGGCAAGGGGGGAGGTTCCTTCACTGATGCCGAAATTCACAGATGTACCTACGGTAGGATAGTTGGATCCCGCACCCCCCTTGACTGCGTGGGGTAGATGTTCGAAATCTATGACCGTGGAGCCACCGAGTTCACCATGTTGTGACGTTCCACATGTCGTGCCAAGCTCGAATGAAACCGCATTCAGTGCCATAGTAGATGCAATTGGTCAAGTTTTGGATGCCATTGTTGGTACCGCTAAGAAACAAGTTATCTGGGTTCTCGATATCGGAATCGGTGAGTCTCATATCCTCAAGGTTTAAAACTCGACTTAGGAAGTGTTGAAGCGTATAAAGGTAGTGTAGAGGATAGGAACAGACGTAGATGCGTGAGTTTTCATTACGTCTTGAAGTTATCTACGATCGCACGTGACGGCACATAACTTGTTCTGCTTCACTCGTTCAGACTGGATGCGACGCTCACCAGGTCATAGAACACTGAAATTTTGCCCCACCATCCCACTACGTCTATAGCAAAGATAAAGGTCCTTCATCTTGTTAGAACTGAGAGGAGGGGTGCTCGTAACAGCCCAAGGGGGTCCCGGAACACAAAAAACCTATAGGCAGTCACATTAGGAATTTCAGGCTCTACCAAGGACACCTACCCACCCTCTCCTGCCTTATTTAGAAGTTCTTTCGCATCACATGATGAGATAAGATTAGATTTCAGTACATTTGAGTATTCCAGGGTGTAACTCCATAACTACAGTACTCTGGTAGGCAGTGTTGTCATTCATAGATTCTAGAAAACATGTTCTCCACTGTGGTTGTGATGACTCCCTGAGCACTAGTCTTGTCCCACACAAGTCCCATAGCACATGTGTTGCCTATTTTGGGTAATTTATAACCTTCCTCCTATGCTAGACATGCTAGACTCACCTTTCTAGTGTGTTATGTGACTGTAGGATCACTAAAATTTACCATATAAGGTAAGGTCACATTAGAAATTTCATCCCTTGAGAGGGACACCTACCCCCCTACCCCGTGTGCGGGATTTTGATCCCGTGACCCCCTTGTAACAGCCTCCTTCAGTTCGAACTTCGAACCGACGTCAATTCAGCTCAACAGAGTTGATTGAACGGTCACACCCACTTCAACAAGGTGAATACATTGCTATGGACGCGACGTCCATAGAAACACCAGGAATGAAATCTAGGTTGCAGCACTATCCTTGACGACGCTAAAACGAATGAAATCTTCGCCATGTACCACAGTCAAGATATCACGATCCACTATATGCGTTGCGGCCCGAGCTCTCGTCGAGATTCCGTCAACTGTTCCGCTCCCATTGTAGAGCATAGGAAGGTGTTTCCTACAGATACACCTGCCTTACCCCCATCGACCTTCGACCTCATTTTGACTGCTAACGCGTCCGCTTCTGGGGATTTGATTGCTCACCTCGCTTCGCTGTATACACTTCTTGTTCCAGGCGGCTGTTTGCTAATAAGCTCCACGGGTTGGCAGCGCGACGGACCTCAAGTATCATTGATTCATCTGAATGTCTGAATGCGCTCATGCAAACAGGGTATCTCTCCTTATCAACCGCTTCGCCAAGACGAGGGGGATTTACGCTTGTTTCGCAGAAGTGTCCCCTGCAACTTCCCGAACCCACGTCAGGAGTTATGAAGGTGTACGAATTCACACTCGATGTAGCGGAGCTGCAACTCATGATTCGACAATGTCGTAAATCCGCGCTTTCACTGTGGATCACAGCGGACCATGATTGCGGTTCCGTCGTTGGTCTTGTTAGGGTGCTAAGGAGAGAGGTAGGGGATTTGGACATACGACTTGTTTCCTTCGACGCGACATGGTGCTTTGCGAAGAGATTGGATTTTGTTCAACGTCTCGCTCAGGTTCCTGGTCTTGAACTGGAGATGCAAATCAGCCCAGAGGGTGAGATTCTCGTGCCACGATGCGTTCCACGAGCTCTTAAAACGAGCCCTGAGACTTTTGACAAAGTCAAGCCAGTACTACACAACCAGGATGGACCGGTTCTCGTGAAGATAACCAGAGTATACTTTACCTCCGTGGGTCTGTGTAGCATAGTTGGACGAGTGAACAAAGTATCAGGAGATCGGTATTCGACAGAATCTGATGTTGTCATGGGAGTAATCGACCAGAACATCGCCTCCGATACATAGATTCTGCGGAGCGCTCTCGGCACCAACAGTACTCTCCACCTGATAGCAGATACTGACTGTGGTGTGGTGGCTCGAATGAAGAGAGATCCATGGGTAGTAGAGGAGACGTTGCGCGAGCTTTTAGGGCTACATCAATGGGAATATGATTACGATTCAATTGTCCACCTCAGAATTGTCATGCGCCATAGAACCTGCCCTATTCGATATTACTCTTCCCAACGAGCTTGCTATGCTCGTTGGTCAATTACACCCAAGCCTTTTCCGACCGGACAAAGCTTACGTTCTCATTGGGGGAATTGGTTTGTTTGGTTTTGAAATTGCACTCTGGATGTACGAGAACGGTGCTCGAGAACTCATTCTCACATTCCGTTCTGGGCGTGCATCGCTTTGCAGGCCGGACAACTTCTATTCGGCGAAGATCGCTCGCTATTTGGAATGCCAGCCGGATTTGACGCTGAGAATGGAAGGTCATTGCGATGGATTGACCGAAGAACATGAAGATCGATACTCTGTCAGACTCTTAAACAAGTTAAACCACCAAGCTTGCATCAAGGCCAATGCAACGATGTATATACCCTGTACGACCTCCGAAGTTGTAGACTCGACGATGGATCAAGAACGCAAGTAAGAGACGATGATACATACAGCGATGTATTGCGCATGTAAAGGTGCGTATTACACGGTGTTGGGCAACATTGGATGCAGGCGCAGTACACAACGTTATTCGCGGAAGTATTCGATGAAGTAAACGAGGGCCTGGTACGATGAGCAGCGGCCAATGTGTGGCTGGTCTTCCGATGACGCGTTTTTCGGAGCATGCAGAGTTTGACGATGACTAGAGGCGTTAATTAGGGACTTGAGGTAACAGGGTTGAGGGAATTGTGAGGGATTAGGGAGCGGCGAGGGATCTTGCGTCAGAGATTGCTTGGGAATGCACTAGGGAGAAAGATCTCAGTCAAGACATGGTACAGTTGATACCGTTGGGCATTAGAATGTGTGTTTATTCGGCCTAGAAACCACTGAGAGTATCGAAAGAGGGGGAAGAGACAAGAATGCGCGAACAAACAGCTGGAGTGGGTGTATTCTATTAGTGGACGTGCATTCAGCAGATAAGGCAACACGAGTAGTAAGGCTCAACGAAGCTGCAAGAGAGAAAGTCTGGCGAGGGACGTCGGTTGAACTTGCACCAAATCATAAATGGGCAGTTATTACGACCAGGTTGCAGTTCAAAAACATTGTGCGGCGCACCGTAGCGTACACGCAGCTGGACTCTGCGAATTCATAGGCTGCGGATATGACAGGCACTGACTCTAGATGATAATAGTAAGTAGATCTGGCCTCGAGCGGCACGTGACTCACCCTTTCTCTCAGAACTGCGACGTTCACTTTTCGTGCTGTACAGCCTATATGCTTGTAAATTTTCTATGCTTCAGTATAGACTGACAAGATAAAGTGATGCACCCAGTACGTCAGAACTCTCCCACTGATTTGGAGGCTCATCTGACCAGGGCGCTTTCATAAGTGACAAGCAAGTTGTGAAAGGCACTAGATTCGTTCAGGCGTTGCACTGTGATCTCCAAATAGAAGCTCAAGGGTAATTTAACAATTTAATCTTCCATGGAACCTTAAATGTCTGTATGAAAGGCACGAAAGTTTTCATGATTCCTGCTGGCGACTCGGAATCCAGATGCAAAGTCAAACTTGCTTCATATTCTTGCTTCTTACTGCCTCTTCTGACGTCTTGCGCGTTTCCACTCAAAAAGGGGATGTTATAGACACCTTCGCGGCTCCATCGGCAAACGTCCAGGTTCCCTGGATGTATCCTTTAGTGTAATTACACTTCACTTGCCCCCGACACGATCCATCAATTATCCTGTTCACCATTTCTGTTGCCTCTCGTTTCCGGGATCTCGGCACCACTTGTGCCCACAATGTCTATACCCTTTCAGTTCACTGCTGAAGGATACTTGTCGTCGAGCCCGAAGGATACATCCAGATTCATCGGACGAGCAGGATACTTCAAGCGGAAAACAGGATACATGCAGGATACTTCAAGCGGAGACAGGATACATCGGGTGCGTTCATTGGCGGATACATGAACCGGAGTTGTCCGAGTCAGCCATGTATCCTGTCCGTGCTACGCAGGGGTAGGACGCACCCAAAGGTAGGGAGTCAGCCCATGTATCCGGTCCGAGTCAGCCATGTATCTTGTCCTGTCCTCTATTATCCAAAGGTTCTGTTACACTCAATAAGGTATCTCCGGTCGTCGATCAATCCTGTCCCCTTAGCCGAACTGACTGTAATTACACTCACCGAAGTGTCTTTTTAACCTGGACGGCTGCCATCGGTACGACGATTCCTTGACGTACCCTACGCGATGCAGCCAGATTGAAGCATCGATCACGAACAAGGACGTGTCCAACATTGCTCCTGACGTTATGCTGGAATGATGTCGGACATCACTACTACTGTACGTTCGTTGTCTTGCTTTCTTTTATCTATGAACGTTGTTAGGCATCCCCGACCTTCAAAGCTGAGGTGCGCCTCTTCGTTTCCCTTCGTAAAGTTCACATTCTTGCAGCCGACATCATGATACCATAGTTTTCCTGATCCCTGCGTGCGAATTGGACCACTAAAAGTCCCGTGGCTTTGATATTGGTGTAAAAACCTGTGCGTTGCTATAAGCATCTGAAATTTGACGCTCATTGCTTCCCAACCTCCCCATAGTCCATACCTGCTTCAGCAATCTTGAACCAAAGTATTGGCAGTGAAAGTTTGGCATAGATGCGGTGTCCAATCACATGCCATTCATTCCCTTCGACACCGTTGATATGCTTATTCAAGCTGAGACTATCGTTCATGATGCTGTCCCCATAGGCCCTGTACAAGCGGTTTCGACAGTGATAGTACTATTCAGGTATGCCTTTTTCCTTTGCATAAGTGTGCAATCTTAATGACACGTGTGTAGACGGTGCGACAGAACAAAGATGACTGTCGAGATCTCTAGCCTCCCATCATCATTTGTAGCACAGTGCAACAATTTTCTTCAGTATGTGGGTTTTGGAGTCGATGGCTTGCGACCTGGCCGACAATATAAAAACATTGGCCGCATGCGTGCTTTCCTCAAATCGACAACTATTAGGAATGAACTTGCGTGACATAGGCAAACACTTCAAGCGAATTTCATGGTTAACAATACACCTCGCTTGCGGTTGAGCTGATGAAAACATTCTAGTTAAGATCGGTACTTGGGATTCCTCTTCATAGAGCGACGGACGCCCCCACGAACTTGGTTATACATGGCAAAACGAGAAGCGGCTTCATTTCGCCGATGCCATGAATTTTGATTTACTTATGGAACAGTACCTGGGATGTACGTCAGTTTGCATCAATGCTTGCTATGTAGCATATTCACATCCGAGCGCTGGCGTCAATTAATCATTTTCCGAGACCGACGCGGGAAGAAGTACGTAGACCGATTACGATCTTATAGGTCAGCAACAACATGAGGATTCCTCGAATTGGAACTACTGTGAGGTAAAATGTCACCATACTTAAACCATTGTTCTGCGAACTTCCAATTTCAATCACCCAATAAAAGATGGTCAGCGGCCCTGTCCGGCCTGCAAACAGTTATGCCCTATGCGCTCCTTATTGGAAGAATTGCAGTGGTATGTGATTAGGTGCTTATTCTGGTCTATCCACTCCTTTTGTAGTCCTGTACCGCGAGAATGTCAGATCTCATACAACGAACAACAGAGACTGTCAATAATTGCAATCAAGCGGGGGCGCAAAGACCGTCACCGAAATTTTCGAAAATTCGTATGGTGGCGTTAGTATCTTTGCGAGGACAGTGTTATCGTAGCTGGTGATTCAAGTTAGCAGCTCAACAGAAGGAATCTGCCAACCATATTCCACGTCCTCCCGATGTCCTCCGATCGTGTCCCTGCAGAGGTCGAGATCGATCACCGCACTCTGTCAAGAATCATCGGTCCTATTAGGCAACCTAAGGAGTGGTCAAAGGTCAAGGTGGAGCTTGACAAATTTAGAACATGCTGTTCCGCAGTTTGAAAGGTCAGGAACTAGAAGTGGCTATTCAGGAGTTTGCCAAGCAGTATAGTATGCTCCTAGTGAGAATCAAAGGTCGTTCATCATGTAGCATCATGAATTTACGGGGTGTTCTGGTACTAATTTCCTATAGATGTATCAGTGAAGCTCAAGCCTTGAAATCCGCATCAACCCAACTTGGTGCAGCTGCGCAATTTGTGACGGATAGACACGTCGGAGTCTCAGCCTCTTAGCTCAGTGAAAGAGTAAAACCACTCAAAAAGCTATGAGGAGCGCAGCGGCAAGGTGAACCTCAAATCGTGGCAGAGTTGGAGTTTGTTCGATGCTGAAGGGAGGAGAGTCTGAACAACGAGAACGCGGATCACTGAGTCCAATGAAGATTCCCGGAATGAATGCCAACCGAATCGGTTGAACAAGGGGAGGAGGAGGAGGAGGAAGAGGAGGAATACCCAGCACAAGGTCCCATTAAGGAACGGCCGGAGGCGAATATGTTGAACGTCGTAATGATCAGGCACACATAACTGTTGCGACTGTGAGAAAGGAGAAGCCTGGAGTTGTTCCAGTTACGAGGGTATGTGTCAAGTAATTGCATCATACAATTTCACGATCGTGGTTAGCCTGTTTATAAGACTCTGAGACAGCCAGGAGACTGTCTACGTGAGCTAACATATTGTGTAGCCCCATTAACGCGACTTCTCCCGAATGAGATTGATCGTAACAACGCAGGAAAGTTAAATGCACCACAGGCGGCTCGCCAGAAGAGATCTAAATCAAATCCAGGACCATGATGTTTCATACAGCTTGTGCCCACAATATGTTAGAAACACCTGAATCCATCGTAGGAGGAGGATAAGGAGAGAGTACACCGGTGTGAGGTCCAACAAGGACGTCTTGCGAGAAAGAAATAGTACAGACGGCCTGTCAGAGATGACCTACTCGTCATCAATGTGCCCGAAATAACCGGGTTGGCGTTCTCTATCAAGCTTCTAAAAAAAGTTCTTAGCCACGGTCGCGGCAGTGTGCCGTGCAATGAGCTTGATGTTACATCTATACTGTGCCGGTCATCCTCTTGGCTCAGTCGGGACTCGGCCAAGAGGGTAACAGCCGCTCAGCGCTCAGATCCGGGGGACGAGTAACACGTCTTGCTGCGGCAAGTTCCAAAAATTACTTAACTGAGTGTTCAAACGTTCAAATCTGAAGAACGTGTAATGCAACTGGTTTGTTGATTCGTTCTCAGTTGACAGAGAATTTGCACAGAAAAGATGGATCAAAAAGTTAGTGAGTAGGCGAAACTTGCCATGTCATGTGCTGAAGCGCTAGCCTGTCGCGGTAGGGGATGGTGGAGATTCTGGGGACATTTGCCAAAGCAGACATAAGAATGTGCGCTGAATCAAACATAAGGGGACTCCATGGTAAATCTGGTGGCGGTTACGACAAAAGATGCATGAGAAACAAAGGCAATGATGAACAAGAACTGCGAGTAGTCAGGAGCGGGCAAACAATGACGGTGTACGTACTCACATTGAATACTCATTGAATCCATTTGATCAGCCTAACTTAAGAGAACTTGCCGTCAGCTGTACCCGGGCTGTACCAGGCCAGTGTCTCTAGCGGTTGTTGTGATTTTGGCCCTGAAGAGTCAGAGGCTAAAGCGCTAAAGATGTGCAAAGGACGACACAGGGTCCAAAGCATTGAGCGAAGAGTGAAATCCGCAACTTAACGTAAGATAGTCATGTGATCGTCAGCTCCTTCTCTTCAGCTTAAGTACAGCAAAAAGTCACCGCATGGATGGACCATTCTCGCGTCGCTGGCTTGGGTTTGCGTCTCCATTTTACTTCATCTTGGAAACCTCAAGGGGTTTTATGCCCGGTTTATCACGCCTGTCGCCCGTGACACTAGCGGGAAACTTGATTACTTGAGGGTCCGATGGTCGATGCAGATCCTACTCTTGTTGTTGCGCTGCTACCGGCATCGGATATTCTCCTCGTTTGTTCAAAATCCCGCTATTGACACATCCTCTTGATTATATGTACTTGCCATGGGTGAAAGGTCTTAAGGCGATGATTACTGCCACTCCGAGTCAATTCATCCGGCTCAGTTTGGAGAAACATGTATCTAGATCTCTCCGTGGTTGGTCTCTAAATACTAAAGCATTTATCCTCATGCTTGTCGAACAGAATGTTTTCGTCCTTGATTTCCACACTTTCTCGGTCATTCTATCCTCAGCCAGCAAATGACATCGACGCAGACACTCATGAGCATGAGGTCTCTTCACTCCTGAACGACCTGGTTACTATCAGTGGGGCTGGAAGCTGGCCTCCGCGAGCTACTTTCGGGGACGAATGGCCTGCTCCCTTGCGACCCTATCACCATATATACAAAGAACTGTCGGCCTCATTGTGCGTAGAAGAATCGGAGCTATCGCTGGACGACGAGGTCAACTCAAAGAGGATTCAGCACTTCCGCTCTCGTATGCACGATGCTTTGACCGAAGTCGACTTGAACGCGGTTCTCGCTATACTTGAAGCCACAGAAAATCCTGCTAAGACTCATGACAAAAACACTTCGATATTAACGACCGAGATTTACAATGGCTTCTTTGCTTGCATCGTTTTCCTGCGTCATGCATTCCGGTATGGGATGGTATTTATGATTGTTCGGCGAGTCACTGATCATCTGCTCAGGTGGGGTGTCATTCCTTCGGTTAGAGTGGCGCAAGACGAAAAATTGATTCATTTCCCACCTCATATCGACAAACCGTGGCCCTTTATTCAGCGCCACTTCGGTATAGAAACATTGGGAGGATGTAACACCGCCTTCTTCTTGTGCAATTATGACAGTCAAGAAGAACAGATGTACCAAGCCACCTGTGACATGCCGCTTCAGTATCAGATGACAGAGCAAAATTTCTCTTTGGTTTTGCGGGACGTAGAGAAAGAGGTGATCAGAGACTCTTCCTTTTCTCTTGGGCTCAAAAGATTTAGGCTCTTCCGCTCTACAGGCACTACGCCAAATGCATCACCTTTTTTGACAGAGGGATGCGAAAAGAGTGCTTTGACACTCTCATCACCATAAACTCTCTTCTTCTTCGAACCATAAAGATATCCTTGGATCTGCTTACCGATTCGAAAATACCACGCAAATATTGGATGGGCTATGTCCAGGGATTCCAAGCGTTCGGCGCTGGCCAAATGCTGGACGGTGAGTACGTTGAATCCGGAGGAACCTCAGGGAACCAGACTCCATTTATTCTCATTACCGACGCCTTCTTTGGGATGAAACCTTCTATGTCCGAGGATGAAGAACTAAGCAGCATTCCTACCACCCAGAGGAACCTGTTGGGAGCATTACGTAGATACAACTTTCCTCAAAAAGTAAAGAACTCCGGTGATGTCGAATTGCTCGCCCTGGCAGACAAGTGTTTGGGTCAAATGCGGGTACGGGCTGATATATTTGTATTTGCCTCATTCTCACCTTTTGAAGTCATTCAGAAAAGCACATCTTGCTCGTATGAAGCCTTATTTAAGAGTAACCCGACCCGAAAGGAAAGTTATGACCGCAGGAAAAGGTGTAATGGAAAGTGAGACGGTGACTGACAATAACGCATTGGTTGATCTGATGGAAGAAATCTTGAAGAAGCGCATCGAAGAAACCAGACTATCGTGTACTGGAGTCGTTAATACGTAGAGTACCTGACGAAGAACTCGATTTGTACCAAATTTGTACTAGTATAGAAGTTGCAATTGGGGGAGGTGCCGACAAGCGGCGTTGATGGGGAAATTAGTCTTTGACCTGAGAGATACACAGAGGACACTGGACCAAAGCCATTGAAAGCGACGCGGTGTTGTCCGTGACGCCACTCAAACGCCACTGACGCGTACGCAAAGCATGACGTGAAGTTATGTAAGCTTTTGACTCTACATGTACAGTGACTACAATCTGAGCCCACAGCCTTTTGACAGCCTTCGAGTTTTCCCGAGCCCCTAATACTTCATCTAACTAGGAATGGCAACAACTCTGTGATTTCTCATGGACATTGCCTGCTGCATTGCTTTGTTCGAGTTGTAACGGCTTTTAGAAGGAAGGAAGGAAGGAAATGTGCGCCGGCACAAGGTCCCATTAAGGAACGAATTGGAATCATGAAAGACTTTCTGGCATCTTCATGCTGTATATGCATGAAAATCTTTAGATGCCTAGCAAGGGTCCCTTGGCCAGATAAAATGATCCTGTGGCTTCATGGCAGGTTCGATTTTCCTGGTCTGCATAAAGTCTGCACAAAGTCTGCAGCGAAGCACAAAGGAAACCGTGACCGACATGGTTCTATACCACACTAGCGCCGGCATTTAACGAAATGTATTAAATCCACACCACGCATCTGACACATACGAGTCAATCATGATGTGCCTCTTTGATTCCTCTTTGATTTCCTCCGTAGCGACGCATTTCGCCGAAGCCAAATGGACGCACCCTCGGCGACGTTTCCGAGCCCACACCTCGATCAAATGGAAACTAACATCCCATTCCCATTCAATAGTAAATGGCTTGGCTTGGCTGCCTCAAACAGCATTCTTGGGTCGAGATAGGATTTGTATTGAATATATTCTATTGCCGGTCACTCAACTTCGCATCATTCTACGAGTACAGATCTCCTTACGCATCAGGGAACAGCGTTTCCCAAACAACATTTGGAGGAAGAGTCTCGAATCCTTTCTCAGATTGCTCCGTTGCTTTCTATTAGGAAATAATCAATACAACCATCTTATTCCAAGTTCGCATCATGATGCAAGATAACCCACCTTCAGTAATCGTTGACCACCAGGATGCTGTATGATCCCTTTACTCTCAATCTTCTTCAACGCTTCACTGACCTGCTCTTGACTCGTAGGCGCATATATCAATGCCTTTCCAGCGACCAAAAGCTGGATACAGGCATTTATTGCACGAATTTCGTAAAACTTCTCGCCTCCATAAAGCTTGTAATCATCAAGAATCTGTAATCCGAGCAAAGCCTGGCCAGCTTGTTCAGCACCCGCGCAAAGTCCCAGTTGGGCGCAAGCACCGGATAGGATGGCGGTTGTAAGGAAAGTGTTGGATGGATCAACGGTAGACAAGGGTATCGGTGGAGGTACTTTGGTAGGTATGACTGGATCGATATCCATACCCATCCTCAGGACTTCGTATAATGCATCCTGTAACACTCCTCCAAACTCTTCTTTTACGATGTCTCCAGAAAAACCCTCGACAGAGATCTCGGGTAATTGTTCAGATTTTAAACCATGAAAGGCGATGGTGTAAACCAACGCATTTTCAGGATGCTTTGAAGAGAGCGATACGAGTGCGTGCACGAGTTCGATGATGGTGTCTTCAGTTGGGTTGTTGGTGATGTATCCCGCGAGTGCGCTCGTTCCCGAGAGTATTATGTCTGTGGGGTCGGTAGACGCCATCGTGTGGTGGTAGAAGAGCAAGGTCAGAC